>CAUYQV010157887.1:0-26825 GCA_963574575.1 Galagoides demidoff | reverse complement strand
CGGGCGCCTGTGGTCCCAGCTACTTGGGAGGCGGAGGCAGGAGACTCGCTTGAGCCCAGGAGTTGGAGGTTGCTATGAGCTGTGATGCCATGGCACTCTACCCAGGGGGATAGCTTGAGGCTCCATCTCAAAAAAAAAGATTTGTTGAATAGAAGAATAATGTTTAGTCTAAGGCTATCTATTTGCCATTCTGTGATATAAGTATAATGTTCTATAAATACTGATTAGTCCACAGTGATTGATGTTGCTTGGACACTTTAAATCTCTACTGGTCTTTTGTCAAATTATTTCATAAATTTTTCTAGTATAATTATTGGATTATTTATTTCATTATTTTTGTTAATTCTTTTGTAGAGTTTGAAATTATCCTACTTAGCGGATACATATTATCCTGCTTTTCTGATAATTGTTCTTTAATCATTATGAACCATCTTCTTTGCTTTAATAAAATAATACACTTAATAATAATGTACTTAATAATACACTAAAGCCCATTTTAGTGAATCTAATATGGTCATTCCATTCTTCTTATGTAAATAATTATTTTATATTTTCTCATCAATTTATTTTTATTTATTCTATTCTTTTTTTATTAAATGAAAGCTGTGTACATTAATTCAATCATGGGGTATAATGCACTGGTTTTATACACAATTTGAAATATTTTTATCAAATTGGTTAACAAAGTCTTCACAGAATTTTCTTAGTTACTGTGTTTAGACATTTATATTCTATACCTAGTAAATTTCACATGTACCCTTATAAGATGCACTATAGGTATGTTCCCACCAGTTACCCTCCCTTCACCCATCCTCCTCCCCTCCTCTTTCTCTCTCCCTTCCCCTTCTTCTTGGACTATAATTGGGTTATAGCTTTCATAAGAAAGCTGCAAATTGGTTTCATAGTAGGGCTGAGTACATTGGATACTTTTTCTTCCATTCCTAAATACTTTGCTAAGAATATGTTCCAGCTCCATCCATGTAAACATCTACTAGGTATATATCCAGAAGAACAAAAATCACATTATAGCAAAGATATTTGCACCAGAATGTTTATTGCAGCCCAATTTATAATTGCTAAGTCATGTAAGAAGCCCAAGTGCCCATCAACCCACGAATGAATTAATAAATTGTGGTATATGTACATGATAGAATATTATGCAGCCTTAAATAAAGATGGAGACTTTACCTCTTTATTTTATTCTTTATGTGACTTTATGTCAAAAGTGCATTTTTGTAGGCAACATATATTTAGATTTTCCATTTTCCTCCAATCTGATAATTTCTACTTTGTATTATGTTTTTATTCCATTAATATTTAATATAAATTTGATATGGTTTGATTTAGTTCTGTAAATTTTTATTTTCTGTTTGTCATATCTGTTTATTCTTTCTTTTTCTCATTCCTCTTTTCTACCTTCTTTTTTATGAAGAATAATTTTAGAATTGTAATTTATTTATCTATTCACTTTTTAGTTACACTTCTTTGCACTGATGTTTTAGTCCCTATGCATTGTTAAATCTTCACTCTATTTAGAATGAATATTGGAGAACTTCATATGACATATAAAAATTTGCAATTTTGTAGCTCCATTTACCTTCATTGAACACCCCATGCTATACTTGTCCTATGTACCGCATCTGAGATACTTTGCTAAGAAGAAAATAAATTCTAAGACTTTCAAGTTAAAGTTTTAATTTTTTCTTAAACCAATCACATGTATTTTAAATAAATTCAGTCATAGTCTTACCATTTTCTGTATATTTCCAATTTCCAGTGACCTTCATTTTCTACAAAATATATGAATTTCTATCTATTTTTTAATTCCTTTACCCTGAAAACCTGTCATTACTTGCAGTATAGGTATATTGGCAACAAATATTTAGTATTCTTTTATTTGATGGCATCCTTGTGTTCATTTTGAAGAATGTTGTCATATACTACCTAATGATGTTTTGATCAGTGAAGGACCAGATATATGATAGATATCTCATAAGATTATAATGAGACTGAAAAATTTCTATCACTTAATGCATCACAGCACAAAGCATTACTCAAAAACATGACTCACGTATGGTACTGTCAGTTATATAAAAGTGTAACATATACAACTATGTAGACAACATAATAATAATAAATAACTATGTTATTGGCCCATGTATTTATCACAGTATACTCTTTTATTTCTTTTATCAACTCATCCACAACTTTGAGCCCTACAAGCTCCATCCATGGTAAGTGACCTATACAAGTAACAGGTGTGTTAGCCACACTTTATCATTTTTGTTTTCTTTCTTTCTTTCCTTCATTTTTTTTTTTTTTTTGTTTAGATGGGGTCTTACTTTGTTACTTTGCTGCCCAGGCTGCCTCACTGACACCTCAAACTCTGGGTTTCAAGAAATCCTCCTATTTTTGCCTCCTGATTAGCTGAGATTATGCTCAATTTTTCTTTCTTTCTCTCTCTTGCTCTTTCTTTCTTTTTTTTTTTTCTGAGACAGAGTCTCACTATGTCACCCTCACTAGAGTGCCATGGCATCACAGCTCACAGCAACCTCAAACTCTTGGCTTATGCGATTCTGTCAGCCTCCCAAGTAGCTGGGACTACAGGCACCTTTCCCAATGCTTGGCTATTTTTTGGTTGCAGTCATTGTTGTTTAGCTGGCCCAGGCTGAGTTCGAACCCACTAGCCTCAGTACTTGTGGCCATTGCTGCAACTATTGTGCTATGGGTGCCAAGCCTTTTCTTTCTTTCTTTCTTGCTTACTTACTTTCCTTCTTTCTTTTTTTTTTTTTTTTCAGACAGAGACTTACTTTGTCACCCTTGGTAGAGTGCCGTGACGTCATAGCTGATAGCAACCTCAAATTCCTGGGCTTAAGTGATTCTCTTGACTTAGCCTCCCAAGTAGCTAGGACTACAGATGCCTCTTACAATGTCCAGCTATTTTTAGAGATGGGTCTTGCTCTAGTTTAGGCTAGTTTAAAATCTGTGAGCTGGGGCAATCCACCCTCTTTGGCCTTCCAAGTGCTGGGATTATAGGTGTGAGCCATCACACCTGGCCTTAGTTAATTTTTTTTCAGTTGGTCTTGACTTTCTGGTGTCAAATGGTCGAGCTTTCCACCTTGGCCTCCTAAAGCACTGGGATTAAATGTCCATATGTGAACCCTCATAGCTGCCTATGTTTTATCTTTAAACCATACTTTTACTGTTTCTTTTCTATGTTCTGATATGTTAATATGTACAAATACTTTCCACTGAGTTACAGGTGGCTGGAGTATACAATACAGTAACTCTGTATGGATTGGTAGCCTGGGAGCAATGGTATATAGCATATAACTTACATATATAGTAGGCTATACCATCTAGGTTTGTATAAGTACACTCTAAGATGGTTTCCATAAGGAAATTACCTAACAATGCATTTCACAGAATCCATCCTTGTAGTTGTGCAGTGCGCTACTGTATTCCTACTTGATATATAATCCTATGTTGACTATCTATTGGCCTCTACTGCTTCTGATGAGAAGTCAGTGGAGTGTAAGCAACATATTTAATGGTTAATTTGGTGCCAGTTACCATGTTCACATAAGCCTCTTCATGTCAATAAGTTATTAGAAGGGGAGATAGTAATTTAAATAATGATGGGAGGGAGAAAATTCTATAAACTCAAGCAAAAAGCCTTACAGATGCCCTTCACAGCAAAATATAAATTTAACTGGGGAAAAATATACTTACAAAAAATCATTCAAAGTACCTAACACAATATCCTAATGGCATACAGAAAATAGAGAGGCATTTATTCCAGAAAATCTAAATTTTGTTAAGAAAAGGGAGATTGTATGGCATTTGAGTCATTCTATCCCTTCATCTTTGTCTGTTACAGAGATACTATTACCAGCATGTACAGCTAAGAAGAAAGGGTTTCCTCTCTCCCTGCCTTTCAACCTGGGGCTGTGGTTTCAACCAAAGGAGAAAGGCTGATGGTGTTTCTCATTTCCCATCCCTCTTTTCTTACAGAAACTCTATTCTAGACAAACATAGCTGTCCAAGGCGATAGCCTGGGTTTCTCTTTCCTCACTTTGCTTGTAATTGTAGGCCAAAGCTTAACTCTATGCTCAGAAGGCCAATAATGTTAAAGAAACTGGAAGCTTCATCCACTGTCAGCAGAATTTTAAAATAATGAAGCCACTTTGGAAAATAATTTAGATTTTCCTCAGAAGACTAAACATAGTCTTACTACATGAACTGGCAATTGTACCTCCAAATACATACCTAAAAGAATTAAAAACATTGATCCATATAAAAACTTGGATCATGAATGTTCATAGTAACATAATGTCCAAAAAGTGGAAACAACTGAAATATCTATCAGATGATAAAAGGATCAATAAAATGTGGTATATTCATATAGTGGAATACTACACAGATTTGGCAATAAAATAAATAATACGAGCAGACTACAGACATTTCCTTGCTAGCTACTCATGATGAGACAGGGGAAAGTGGCCTTCAGGCACCTCTGGCTGGAGGAATCTGCACAGAAACATCACTCTGGGGACACAGTGAAGTAGCAGGAGACTTCAGTAGCCAATGAGGAAGTCTGGAGCTGAGAAAATCTAATGCTGCAAGGCAGGTTCTTGGTATAGGCAGAGGCCAGAGCTGTCCTGCAGTATTTTGATTTTGGACTGAGCTTCTCGCTGGAGCAATAAGTGGACTCAATTAGTATTTGGTGGCCAGGGTTGAACACTCAGCTTGGTGGTTCTCCCATTAGCTTTGATGCTGGTAGGGAACCAGAATTCTGGGAAGACTGCTTGTATGGTAGAAACATTCTGTGTCCTAGAGCATGGCTGGTCCTGGTGCACCTGCTGAGCTCCAGCGGCTATCCTTGGGAAGAGCTGAGTGCCCTTGTACCCGCTATCCCTGGAGGGGTGCTTTGTTGTCAGGGGACACTGTCAGAGGTCCTCCTGGAAAGTCTGGTGAGAGATATAGGACCATAGTCCTACAGGGACTGAATGCTGATGAAATGAACAGACATGGATGGAGGGCAAAGAAATCAGGAACACAAGATTTGGTCTCTTTTGCAACTAAAAATTGGCTTCTGACCCTGATCATATACAGAAAATCTAGAGTGTGTTCTCTGTCACCTACATCACAGTGCCACCTGAGGTCTGGGCAATATGTTGCTATCTTTATTCAATTTTTCCCTTACTTTCTTTTCTTTTTTTCTCTTCTATTGCTGCTGCTGTTGTTGTTGTTTATTTAGTTTCTTGTGGATGGGTGTATTTTTTCTTTTTCATTTTACTATTTTCAATGGCAAGTGCTCATCCATTTTTGTTATGGTTTTTCAGCCCCTTTTATTCTTTCTACTTTTTTTTCTCCCTTTTCTCTCTTTTTTTCATATTTACCACATAAATGTCTCATATAACACCTAAGATATCTCTTTTTTTCTCCTTTATCTTATGCAATAATATATTTAATCTATTTATATTATTTCATTTTTCATTTTTTTCCTCTTATCTGAGGGTTGGGGGATCACAGCACTGGTCTGTCCCAAGAAGGCCATGAGCTATGTGGTCTTGGGTGCCCTTCTAGATTTGGCCTTTGAAAAGAGGGTATTAGTAGGTCCCTACAGAGACATACTGCTTATTTCTTTTGACATTTGGCCTAGGTGGGCTCTTGCTTTTTCCCAGGATGCTAGGAGCTCCTGAATTTGAGAAATCCAACCAGTCTGGTCCCACAAAGTTATGGAGCTGTGTGTGTAGTTAAAGCACCTGGCCAAACAACACTATTTTTCCTGTCACTCTTTTTCTCGGACTTTCTTTTTTCTCTACTTTTCTTTGTTTTTTTCCCCTTCCATCCTCCCTTTTCATTTTCCCCATTTTCTTTCTTTCTTTATTTCTCCCTTCTTGCTCTTTACCTTTATCTTCATTTTGGCCTTATAACAAAAGGCAACCTGAACACCTATTCTCTGAGACAAAGAAATTTAAAGCAAAGTAGGTAGTGAGAAGGAAAAAGTAGGGGAAGGAAGTGAACAAGACTAAAATTCACATGAAGAGGAACCAAGAAAAAAATTCTGGCCACATGAAAAAACAAAATAGAGCAAGATCAGTAAGGGATTATGAGGTAGCTATTTCAGAGGATTCTAACTATAATGTATTAATGGAAATGACAGAAAGGGCATTTAAAATATAAATGGCAAAAACAATTAACTGATGAAAAGTGGAAAAAGAGAACCAAAAAATGGACAACACACGAAAACTATAGAAAGGATACAGTGGAGCTTAAGAACTTAAAGGAGTCAATCAATATTAAAGATGTAGTAGAAGTATCACTGATGCATTAGATCACAGAGAAGAAAGAATCTCAGAGCTTGAGGATAAAGTTCCTGAGCTAACCCAGGTAGTTAAAAAGGCAGAAACGAAGAGAGACAAAGTGATTTATGGGATTTCAGGAAGCATTCAAACATACAATTTATAGGTATTAGTGAAGGGGATGAGGAACGTGCCAAATGAATCAAAGACCTACTGGAAGATATCATAAATGAAAACATCTCAAGTATTACTAAAAATATTGAAACATTACTTTTAGAAGGATATTGAACTCTGGTTGTCTCCACATACAGAGAACATGTCTAAGACACATTACAATAAACCTGTCCAAAGTGAAGACAAAGGAGAAAATTCTGCAAACAGACAAGAGTGTCAATTGACCTATGGGGGCAAATTAATCAGGCTGATAGCAGACGTCTCAGTTGAAACTTTCCAAGCCGGAAGAGAATGGTCAAATACCTTAACCTTCTTAAACAAAATAATTTTCAGCCCAGAATACTATATCCTTCTAAAGTAAGCTTCAAAATAAATAACAAAATCAAATCTTTTGCTGATATGCAAACATTTAGGAAATTTGCCACAATAAGACTCACTCTACAGGAAATACTTAGACCTATTCTTCAAACTGAATGTGACAATGAATGGACCACCAGCAAAGTAAATACTCACAAACTAAAGTGAAAAAACTAGCTTCCACAATGACACAAAGGATAACATTAAACAATGGACCTTCACAAAATAAGATGAATAGAATTCGACTACACTTATCAATTCTCTCAATGAATTCACCACTGAAGAGGTATAGG
Source organism: Galagoides demidoff (assembly GCA_963574575.1). NCBI lineage: Eukaryota > Metazoa > Chordata > Mammalia > Primates > Galagidae > Galagoides > Galagoides demidoff. Next base: position 19,693 of record CAUYQV010157887.1, on the reverse strand, counting down.
CTGGCTGATTGGAAAAAAAGCACAAGCCATCCATATGCTGTGTCCAGAAAATACACATAACCTTGAAAGGCAAAACAAAACTCATCATGAAGGAATGACAAACAATATTTCAGGAAAATTGAGATTACGAGAAAGGAGGAATTGTACTCTTATTTTGAGGTACAATTGGATGTAAATCAACTAATGTTTAGAAAGTCAAAGATGCTCACTTCATACTGGTCAAGGGAAAAATGCATCAGGAGACATTTCAATTCTAAATTTTTATGCATTCAATTTAAGTGCTTCCAGATTTATGAAACAGACATTGATTAGCCTGAGCAATATGATATCCTATAAGATCATAATTACTGGGGACTTTAATACCCCTCTGGTAGAAGTGGACAGATCATCTAAACAAAAACTAAACAATGATACAAGGGATTTAAATGCAACCCTAGAATAAATGGCCTCAATAAATATATAGAACATTCCATCCCACAGCTAAGGAACATACATTCTTCTTATCAGCTCATGGAACATACTCAAAAATAGATCATATCCTAGGTCACAAATCAAACTTCAACAAATTAAAATAAATAATTAAAATACCTTGTATTTTCTCAGACGACATGACAATAAAGGTGAAACTGAACTCCAACAAAAGTTTTCATCTCCACACAAACACATGAGAACTAAATGACCTTACAATAACTGATATGTAGGTTAAAGAAGAGATAAGGAAAGAAGTTATTAAATCCTTCAACATAACAACTATGAAGCTACAAGACACCAAAACTTATAGGACACTGAAAAAGAAGTCCTAAGAGGGAAATTTACTACTGCATTAGATGCCTACATCTGAAAAACAGAAAAAGAGCATGTGAACAATCTAAGGAATCATCTTAAAGAAATGGAAAAGGTAGAGCAATCCAATCCCAAATGAAGCAAAGAAAATAATAACCAAAACTAAATCAGAAATAAATGCAATGAAAACAAACAAACAAAAAAGAATCATTCAGAAAATCAATGAGACAAAAATGTTTTTTCTTTAAAAGATAAATAAAATCAAAAAACCTCTGACCAAATTAACTAGAAACAAAAAAAATAATATTTCTAATAGCCTCAATCAGAAACCAAAAAGGGGAACTATCAAGAGATACCAGAGTGATACAGGAGATTATCTCTGACTACTACGAGTACTTCTATGCCCAGAAATTTGACAATGTGGAGAAAATGACCAATACCTGGAATCATACCATCTCCCTAGACTTAACCAGGAAGAAATAGATCTCTTGTACAGATCAACATCAAGCACTGGGATCAAAGAAACAACAAAAAATCTTCCAACAATAAAAGGCCTGGAATTCTGGCTTCACATCAAAATTCTATTACACCTTCTAAGATAAGCTAGTACTGTACCTCAGAACCTATTGCAAAACATTGAGAAGGAAGGAACCTTCCCCCAACACTTTATATGAAGCAAAAATCACCCCAATACCAAACCAGGAAAGGACCCATCCAAAGAGAACTACAGACCAATTTCGCTGATGGATATTGATGCTAAAATACTCAATAAAATCTTAGCCAATAGATTATAGCTACACAAGTAAAAAAATTATGCATCACAACCTAGTAGGCTTCATCCCAGGGATGCAAGTATAGTTTAACATAAGCAAATCCATAAATGTAATTCACCATATCAATAGATTCAAAAACAAAGACCATGTGATCCTGCCAATAGATGCACAAAAAGCATTTGACAAAATTCAGCATCATTTTCTAACAAGAATACTAAGAATACAGGCATAGGTGGTACATTTATTAAAATGATTCAAGCCATCTATGACAAACCCACAGCTAATATCATACTGAATGGAATAAAACTGAAAACTTTTCTACTTAGAACAGGAACCAAACAAAGAGGACCTCTATCACCACTACTATTCTACATAGTGCTGAAAGTTCTACCTAAAGTAATCAGGCAAGAAAAGGATATATAAAGGGCATTAAAATGGGGGCAGAGGAGGTCGAACTTCCTCTCTTTGCAGATGATATGATCTTATACTTAGAAAACTCTAGAGATTTAACCACAAGTCTCCTGGAAGTGATAAATAAATGTAGTAACATCTCAGGGTACAAAATCAAAGTCTTCAAATCTATAGGCTTTGTATATACAATAACAGCCAAAGTGAGAAGCTAATCAAATATTTAATTCACTTCTGAGAAGCTTCAGAGGAAATGAAATACTTAGAAATACAGCTAACAAAAAGATGAAGACTCTCTATAAAGAGAATTATGAAGCCCTAAAGAAGAAAGAGCAGATGAGATCAACAAATGGAAGAACATAGCTTACCTAGGAAGAATCAACCTTGTTAAAATGTCTGTACTACACAAAGCAATCTACAGATTCAATGCAATCCCCATTAAAATACCAACATGATACTTTGAAGAACTGAAAAAAATAGTTCTTCATTTTGTATGGAACCAGAAAAAAACCCATATAGTCAATTTTTAGTACTAAAACAATGGTGGAGGCCTCACTCTATGAGACTTTAGGTTTTTGTTACAAATCTACAGTGATCAAAACAGCATAATATTGGCTCAGAAATAGAGTCATAGACATATTGAACCAAATAGAAAACCAAGAGATGAACCAATATCATATAGCCATTTGATCTTTGATAAACCAAACAAAAGCATGTATTGGGGAAAAGAACACCTATTCAATAAATGGTGCTGGGAGAACCAGATAACCACATGAGAAAGTCTAAAATTAGACCTGTACCTTTCAATACTTAACAAAATTTGACTCCAGATAGATAAAATATTTAAATCTAAGACATGAAACAATAAAAATTCTAGAAGAAAGTGTGGACAAAAACTCTTGAGGGTGTTGGCCTAGGGAGAGATTTTATAAAAAAGACTTCAGTTGCAATCACAACAAGAAGAATAAGCAAATGGGACTTAATTAAACTGAAAAGCTTCTGCGTAGCTAAGGACACAACAATGAAAGCAAATAGACAGCCATCAGTGTGGGAAAATATATTTGCATATTATGAATCTGACAAAGGCTTGATAACTAGGATCTAATAACAAGTAATTAACAAAAAAGAGGTAACAATCCTATTTATCACTGGACAAGAGACATGAACAGTAACTTTTCTGAGGAAGACAAATAAATGACTAACAAACATATGAAAAGTGCTAATCATCAGAGAAATCCTAATGATCATCCCTAATCATCAGAGAAATGCAAATCAAAACTACCTTCAGATATCACTTAACCTGAGTGAAAATAGCCCACTTCACAAACTCTCCGATTTGTAGATACTGGCACTGGTGTGTAGAGGGACACTTTTACACTGTTGGTAGGACTTCAAACTAGTACAGCCTCTTTGGAAAGAAGATGGAGAGTCCTCAGAGAACTCAAATTAGATCTCCCATTTGACCTCAATCCTACCACCAGGAATCTACCCAGAAGAAAAAAAAAAACCCAAACATTTTATTATAAGACATTTGCACTAGAAAGGTTATCATAGCACAATATACAAGTACCAAGATGTGAAAGCAGCCTAAATGCCCTTCAACTCAGAAATGGATTGACAAGCTCTGGTATGTGTATACCACAGAGTACTATTCAGCTTTGAGGAAAGATGGTGACTTATGTCCTTTGTATTGACTGGGATGGAGTTGAAACACATTCTTTTTAGCATAGTGTCATAAGACTGCAAAAGCGAGTATCTAACATTCTCAATTTTATTATGAAGCAGTAGACTACACACCTACATAGGAGAAAAAGTTAACTCTATTCAAGTTGGTGGAGGGGGAGCAAAGAAGTGGGGAGAGGATGGAGGGATTGGTGTGTTTCCACTTAAAGGGTACAAGGTAGTCCCACCTTTTGGGTGCAGGACACAACTACAAGGGGGACTCTGCTTAACAAATTCAAAAATTGTGACCTGATAATTTGTACATTCACAGTTATGTAAAATTAATGATAAATGTAAAATGATAAATGCTATAACATACATAAGCATGGACAACATGCTAAGCGAAAGAGCATGTTCACCAAGTCCGCATTTTCTGATTCCATTTATATGAAATATCCAGAATAAATACCTTTTATACAGACAGAAAGTAGATTGGTGGTTGTTTGGAATTGGTAGAGTCAAGGTGGAAAAATCAAGATTGACTATCACTGGGTATAGAGTTTCTTTTAAGAGAACCAGAAGGTTGGAATTTAGATTGTGGTGATAGTTGTGAATACAATAAGAAAACATTGAATTAAGCAGTTTAAATAGATGAATTGTGTGGCATGTGAATAATATATACATGAATTGTTAAAGAATTGATTAAAGTTTTACTGAAACTTTCTAACATGAAGAAAAAATAAAAAGAAGAAAGCTGAGGGATATTTTATAGTTCAACTTCCAACACAGATTCAATTTCAGAGAGACCCTGTGATTGTTAGTGCAGGGTACCAATTACTCATCAGTGAGTACCTACTGAGCGTTCAAATTTGTCTAAGCGTTGTAGAAGATACAGAGAAATCTAGATGAAAACCCCAAAGCTCATCCAGCTATATGTTATATCTACATGATTGAAAATAAACAGATGGTGAAAGCTACTTCTGAAAATATAAATGCTTACATAAAACCATTCTCTCTCTAAGTCTCTCCATCCATTCTGTTCTGTGGCTGTCCATGTTTCACGCGGATGCCCAATTAACTGTACTGCAAAGTCCCATTTGGTAAGCAAGAATGTTGACTTCATTATGTTTTCATTACATTTCCAATAGTTTCTTCTGCAATGGAAATTTAGTTTATAGTATGATCAAAGATGTTAACACACCACCTGTTCTATGTCATAACGCTTACCCTGTTTAATGGAATAAAGGCCGTGGTGGGAATTCCTTTAAACAACCAAGGGGAGAAATGCACATTGTGTTGCAGATTTTGAGACACCTTTCCTGCATATCTAGTTTTCATCTCCCTCTTTTTGCTTCTATTTTGTTATATGGCATATTGGCTTTTCATCAAAATAAATATTATTCAAGCCGATATTGTTGTGAAAAGATTTCAGTTAAAATTTTTGTTATAATTACTTAGAGAATATTGCTTCAGAATGTGTCAAAATCATGAAAATTTCTTAAATCCTTCGAATTGAGTTGGATATTTGAAATATTTTGAAGACCTCATATGACAAATCTGGAAAATTTATTGAAACCTAGGACAGTTTTAAAAATATATAAATTTCAAGATCTATAAGTTTTACATGATTTTCTCAGGTACTTTTGCAATTATTTCTTGTGAGAAGTGCTTTTAAATGCAAATGACTGTTGTTTCTGGCCTCTACTTTTTTAGGACAAACATGTATAAACCGTACATCATAATGTTATAGTAATAACCATACATCATAAACCATACATCACAATGTTATAGTAATGATGAGATTAGTTAAGGTTTGGGATTTTTATTTATTTATTTTTGACTCAGGGTCTTGTTCTGTTGTTGTCCTGCCTGGAATGCAGGCGTGTTGTTGACAGAATTTCTTCCTGCAGTAGGTCCTTGGTCTGGGAGATTTAAAGAATGAACCCACAGACCACAGGGATCAGTGATAAGATAGGATTTATTAGCCAGAAGGGAATAGAAGGAATAAAAGGCATGAGAGCCTCTGGTGGAGATGGGGAGACCCAAATGGGAAGTCCCTATCCCTGTGTTGGTCTTTTATTTAGGGGTTATATACTGTTTTGAAAATTGGGAGGTATTGACAATTATATTTGGCCAGGACTTGGCTAGACAGCAACGTAGATTAGCAAATGAATGAGTATGTTAATATAGTCCCTCCAGCTCTGGGCAGAATGGCAGGGAGTCCACTCCACAAGAGACCTCTACTTATGTGAAATACTGCTTGTTTCCTGTTTTGCTTATATTCAGAGAGTGAAGTCTGGAGAGAAAAAGTCTGTATTTTTAAACCTGAAAAATGGGGTCCCTTGTAATGCCCTGAATGGGGAGAACCCTATATCAGTGTCATTATAGCTCATTGCAACCTCAAACTTCTGGGTACAAATAATCCTCCTGACACAGCCTCCCAAACATCTGGAACTATAGGTACATGCTACTCCCTTGGCTACTTTTAGTATTTTTTTTTTGACAATAGAAGAAATAATTTTATTGTTGTAACCACAAAAATGAAAAGGCCCAAGTGAAAGTTACACAGGTCACTTCCTAGAACAGTAATTTACAACTGCAGAGGGAAAATTCTCCAAGCAGTTTCCCTACCCTACTTCTACCTCACTCAGCTTCAGAATTTCTATCATGGAACCAAGAGTCAGAGATCATTCAAAAAAAAAAAAAAAGTTTTAAATAAAAAGCAACCCCTGAGAACCATACAGGAGCTTTGAAGAAAGAAAAAAAAAAAAAAGACTATTCCCTTTTGGCTATAGGGAAAATATTTTGGCAGTATTTTGTTTCCTTTATTATTATTATTATTATTATTATTAAATCATCACTGTGTACATTAATGCATTCATGGGGTACAATGTGCTGGTTTTGTATACAATTTGAAATATTTTCATCAAACTGGTTAACATAGCTTTCATGGCATTTTCTTAGTTATTGTGTTAAGACATTTATATTTTACATTTAGTAAGTTTCACATGTACCCTTGTTCCTACCAATCACCCTCCCTCCACCCACCGTCCACCCTCCCCTCCCCTCCTTCTTAGCAAAGTATATCAAGAATGGAAGAAAAAGTATGCAATGTACTCAGTCCTACTATGAAACTAATTTATAGCTTTCATATGAAAGCTATAGCCCAATTATATCCCCAAAATATGGGGAAAGAACATGGACAGTATTTTTTATTTTTAAGGGATGAATTATTGCTACATTGCTCAGGCTGGTCTCTAACTCCTTGTTTCCAGTGATCCTCCCACCTCAGCGTCCCAAAGTTCTGGGATTATAATTGTGAGCTACCATATACAGCCTTTGTTAATGCTTTTTAATTCCATAGTGCAATGCCTGGTGCATAGTAAGTACTCAATAAATGCTGTTTCATTTTTATTGTCTTTAGACATGTATTAATTAATCATTGATATTTCAGCAGCAATTGCTAAAATTTGTCGTTGATAACATTGGACCTCACGAAGGGCAAAACCCACTAGTTATTTAATCCTTGTCCTGTCACTCTTCTTTCTTACAGATATCTCTAACAGATATTGCTGGTGGAACATAGCATTTTATATTTAAGGGTGTACCTCAATGCTAGCATGTTATATCAAAATTTTTCTGAACACTGCTATAAGTAGCTGCTAACAACAGATCTAGTTTTACAGAAGAGATGAAAATTATTTGCCATTCTCATTTTAGTCAATAAAGACTTTCAACCAATGTGGCAAGCTTGATGTGGTAGGGGATTTGGTATGAAAGTAGTTCTGTGAACATTTTCCTCTCTTCAACTTTTCCCACAATTTTAGAAAACTTTCTGTTTTATAATGGTCAATAATGATTCATGTTGGCCATTTAAGAAGTGAGCATTCCCTTTTCCTTTTACCTTGACCTAAGATAAGCAGGGCCAACTTCATCCGTCATCTAAACCCTGGTTGTTTAGTGGATAGGATTCAGCACTCTCATAGTCTAACTAAGAAGTTTAAGATTGTAGAAGAGTAAGGGGGTTATTCAAATTTTATTGACAACTTTTTAGGTAAGACTTCATTTGTTTGGATGTTCAGAGGAAGAGATCACTCTTCTCACCATCTATCAAGAAAATGAAAAATAAGCTAAAGTGGGTCTAACCTTAAAATGTTCTGGCAAATACGGGCTGCTGGTTGTATTTTCTGGCCTATAAAAGACTAATATTTGGATAACAAGATAAAACAAATAAACTATTACTTATGAGAAGGCATCCAATACCTTAATTCAAGTTGATATCACAATTCCATGTACATTAAAACTTTAAAAATATACATACATCTTTAAAGACATTAAAGAATTTAGAAAAAAAAAAAAACTGTATTTTGTGTCTCAGATCCAGGATGACCAAATAGATTCTAGAACAAAAGGATCAGAAGTACAATAATGAGGAATGTCTAAAAACCTTGTGCTACACAGGAAATTTTCCTTATATGATTATCTTAAAAAAAAATGTTAGGGCTTGGCGCCTGTGGCTCAATCGGCTAAAGCGCCAGCCACCTACACCTAAGGTGGCAGGTTCGAATCCCCAGCCTGGGCCCGCCAAACAACAATGATGGCTGCAACGAAAAAATGGCTGGGTGTTGTGGTGGGCGCCTGTGGTCCCAGCTACTTAGGAGGCAGAGGCAGGAGACTCGCTTGAGCCCAGGAGTTGGAGGTTGCTATGAGCTGTGATGCCATGGCACTCTACCCAGGGGGAAAGCTTGAGGCTCCGTCTCAAAAAAAAAAAAAAATGTTAGCTGCCCCAATGTTTATAAATGAAAATGAAAAAAAACATATCTTGGGAAATGTTACATATTATACATGTGTTAATGGTACAATCATAGGATTCCAAAACAAATATTTTTAAAACATATGTAGTGAAGTGCCTGTATCCCATCTCTGCCACTGCCCGCTCTTGTCTCTCTCATCACCTTGCCTTTGTTTCCTATAGCTAAATACTTTCAATGTGTCTATGTGAGTTGATTTAGTTAAGGTTCTTCAGGGAGATTGAGAGGCAGAGAGAGAATGATGAGAAGGTACTTATTAAGGGAATTGGCCTACTTGACTATGGAATCTGAGAAGGTACAACTATAAATAATCACTTTCAATGAAAATAATCTAAATACAACCATCAAAAGACAGAGTTTGTCAGAGTGAAAACTGATTAAAATGTATAATTAGGCTAAAAGTAAAGGGATGGAAAGAGATATACCTAACATTAATTAAAAAGACATCCAGAGAAACTACGTTAAGTTCAGACAAAGAAGACCTGGAAACAAAGAAAAAATAAATTCATACAAATAAGAGGTGCATCATATGTATAATGACCAAGGGGTCAGTTCACCATGCCAACATAAGCAGACATAACAATCCTCAATGTGCAGATATCTACATGAAGAGTGCAAAATTCAAGTGACAAAAACTGATAGCACTACAAGGGAAAATAGACAAATCTATTATCTCATTTGGAGACATTCTCATCTCTCATTCAGTAGTTCATAGATACAGTTGGCATAAAATATAATCCAATTGTCCATTAAGCAATTCAATCTAATTGATATTTATACATTAATATTAATAAATCCAACAATAACGCAATACATACATACAAAGCATTTTGGATTCATATGGAATAATCTCCAGGACAGTCCATATTCTGGGCCAAAACAATGCATCTTAACAATTTTAGAAACACTGGAACCATACAAATAATTTCCTCAAGCCACAAGGAAGCTAAACTAGAAATTAAAAAAAATAAACAATGATAATATAACCAAATAAAACATAATTCTAAATAACAAATGGATTGAAAATAAACAATTAAACTAAATGAAAATTGAAATTCAACCTATCAGAATTTGTGGGGTATAGTAAAAGTAGCTGTTAGTGAAAAAAACTTTATAACATTAACTTTATTAATTAGAAAAGAAGAAAATAAAAAACCAGTAACTTAAATTACCTTCATAAAAATTAAGAAAAAAAGTCTAAAGCAAACAGAAAAAGGAAATAATTTTGTGAATTAGAAAAGAAAGAAAGAAAATTGAAAATAGAAAAAGTAGAGAAAAAGTCAACAAAACAAAAAGGACTTTATTTGAAAAGATAAAAGGATAAACTGCTAATTCAAGCTAACCAACAAAAAGAAAGAAGACAAAAGTTACTAATTTTAAAATAGAAAAGGGAATTATAGCTACTTATCCCATGGATAGCAAAAAAGATAATAAAGGGACATTATGAATAACTCTATTCTTGTCAGTTTGATAATTATAATGAAATGGACTAATTCTTTGAATGATACAAACTACCAAAGCTCAAACAAACAAACAAAAAAAATAGTAGAAACAAATAGGTAAGCATCTATCAAAAAATTGAATCAATAATTAATAAACTTTCAAAAAGCAAGTACCAGGCCTATAAGATGCACTGGTGAATTCTACCAAATATTTATGGAAGTAATATTACATAGTCTCTGCAATATCCCCAGATATAGAAGCAGTGGGTATACTTCCTAACTTATTTTATGAGGCCAATAGTACCCTAATACCAAAACCAGATAAATAAATCAAAAGAATGGGAAGTATACACCACCATCTCTAATAAAGATGCAAATTATCCAATAAAATATAAACAAGTTGAATCTAAAAATGTATAATAGGAGTTATACACCACAACCAAGTGAGATATATTGAATTAGTATAGTCCGGCACACCAATAGGCTAAAAAAGCAAAATTATACAATCATATTTAATTGATGCAGAAAAAAATTGACAAAATATCCTGCTCATTTGTTATAAAAATTTTCAGTAAAGTAGTGAAAGAGTATAACTTCTCAACTTCATAAAGAATAGCAAAAAAAAAAAAAAAAGAGAGAGAGAGAGAAATTTATGATCAGTGTATTCTTAAGATTGGGAAACTAAATCTTTCCTCCTTAACATCAGGAAAAATGCAAGATGACTTTTCTCTCTACTATTCAATATTATAGTGGAAGGAAATAAAAAAGTATATTATAATGAAGGAAATAAAGTATAAAGATTGAGAAATAAGAACAAGAATTCTTTGTTCACAGATGACATAATTATCCATACAGAAAATGCCAAAGAATCCCCCCCAAAATTCTTCAAATTAATGAGCTACCTTACAGCTTTTAACAAGTACATGCATAGAAAAGTCAATTGCTTTACTAAGTAGTAGTAATAAACAACTGGAATTTGAAATTTAAGACACCATGCCCTTCATAATGGCACTGATAAATGCAATACTAAAGTATAAATCTAATAAAGTGTGTGTACAGTATCTACACAATGTACAGAAAACTTGAATCACTGATAAAAGACATCAAATAAAATCTAAATAAATGGAGACTATTCCATATTCATGAATTGGAGGATACAATATTGCCAAGATTCCATTCTTTCCTACTTGAATCCATAAGAATTCAAATAATTCCAATCAATACTTCAGCAAAATATTTAAGAAGTATAAGAAATAAAGAGCTCAAAAAGTGATGGGGTCTATCAAAGGCTCTCAGGAGCAGGCTGAAAGGACCCCCAATTTTCAAAGCTGAGGCAGCCCAAACAACTACATAAAGTTTGTAATCTAAAGTAGAAAAATATCCACAAGCCTATACTGATATAAATAAATGATTAAACAGTTAATATAAAGAGGAGAAGAGAAAAGGTTCTTTTGCAGAAGAATTCTAAATAATTAATGTTGGCACTGTGCCCTAATGGAAGGAGAGAAAACTCCTTTCTTAAGCCTGCATGGTAACCCCATTGCAAAGATTACAATATGGAAAGGAGGGGGGGAAATAACTTTACTGTGGAGAAATACAACAAGTAGCACACATCATCAAGGTCAATATGAACAACCATAAATCATGTTGATAACATGTACTCTTGATGTGATGTGATGGGAATGGCACTACATCTTTGTGACCTTCCTTCCAAAGACTTTTAAAACTTAGTCCAATAAGGAGGATGGACATCATGTATGCCACAACAAAGGGGCATCTAGAAGATACATGGCCCGCATTCCTCAAAACTGGAAAAATCTCAGAAATTGTCATGGTCAATATAAGCCTAAAGAGATGGCAACTAAATAAAATGTGGTATTCTTGATGGGATGCTGAAACAAGAAGAGGGAATTGGTTAAACTCAGGAAACTTAATAAATACTGACTTTTTTTTATTTAAAGACAGTCTCGCTTTGTCACCCTTTAGAGTGCTCTAGAGTCACAGCTCACAGCAACCTCTGGCCTTAGGCAATTCTCTTGCCTCAGCCTCCTGAGTAGCTGGGACTACAGCCACCCACCATGACGCCTGGCTATTTTTCTGTTGCAGTTTGGCCTGGGCTGGGTTTGAACCCACCACCCTGGGTATATGGGGCTGGCGCATGACTCACTGAGCCACAGGGCCGCCCAATGCTGACTTTTAATGATCATTCTCATGTAAGATATTAATAAGAGAGAAAATTGTGTGCACAATTAATTGGGATTTTCTGTACTGTATTCTCTCTCTCTTTCTCTCTTTTTTTGCAAAACTATTCTAAAAGTTATGCCTAACCAGGAAAGATGTCCTGTTTCCTGAATATTAATTTTAATCCTGGGTCATTCTCATAAACGAAGAACAAATAGATTTTAGGCATGATTCTTCCATTGCTCATAGGTTTTGTCATACTAAAGAACGCATTAAGAAGAGCAGAAAAAGCTGATTTGTTTTTATCCCTGTTAATGATTATGTCCCAAAGCCTATTATTTAAGACCGTTTGTTCAGTAGAATGATAATTTAAATGGTGAAGTAACAAACTATAGTGGGTGTATAATAAGAATGAGTTCCCAGCAGTCCTCACCATTGTTGAATTTCATGTCATAGTGATTTGATACCCCTGTTTCAGTTACTTGCATGCTATCTTTCTACAGAGAAGTAATAAGCACTTTTTTCTTCTAAGATGGGGTTTTACTATTTCCGCAAGTGTAGATTTCTAGTCTAATTACTGCCAGAAGAAGCACTGGAGATCATTGATTATAAAACTAATCATGATTTTTGGCAGCCATTTACCCAAATTTTGACTGCTTTACGGCTAATAATCTTCTTATTTATAGAGTAAGCAGAAGAATAAAAAAGCACAGGAGGCTGGGACAAAGAGCTGTATGCGCTTGATTGACCCTTGAGGATATAACCCCAACGCAGTATATCAGATAAGTCTCTTAACAATAATAATCACAGAATGAGCAATTAAAAATTAGAAGGGAGCTAAGAAAATATATAAGCAGATCACTAACCAGTAACAAACTTTGTTCCCAACACATGTGCAGTGTTAAACAGGATTTTGAAGCCCATTCCCAGCAAGGAAAAGCTTTGCTAAGCACCAGAGCCATGAATTTCCCTCATGTTCTTCTTGATATTACCTAATATCTCCCGCTAATTAGGAAGCTGGACAGATTGACTATGTGCATTGTGTAAAATCAGAAAGCTAGCAGAATTCCTTTTCCACGGACTCTAACAGTTGTTATTTTAGATTCATCTGATAAATAGTGAGAGCTGAAGTGTCTCATGTTTTTAAATACATTGTTTCACATCCAAGGTTAAGCTCAGACTAGGCAAAAACTTAATGCATAGTTCCAAGCCCCCAAATGGTCCAGTTTTCTGTTCACTCATATGCTAGAAAGGGACACCCCTATGCAGTGTATGTAAGTAGTAGTAGGCCGACCTTGGCATGGATGTTTCAAATATCCATTCACAACACTTAGAGAACACACATAGTAACATTATTCCCTCAGCAAAGATGGAAAAAATTGGAAATGCATTAAATTTAAGAAAGTTTCACAACATTTCCCAGTTAGAACATACCAAAATTGTATTTGGACTTAGGTGAGTTAAATTCAAAGATTATATTCTTTTTGCTCCATCCTAGTGCCTCCTTCACAATGGGTAGATAAACTTTCCTGATTGTTCTCAAGTATGATTGGAGAAAGTGAAAGTTAAGTACTTAGCCTGCTGCTTTCAAGATATTAATAAATGGGAATAATTGTGGGGGAAGTGACAAAAATATGACCAATGAGGGGGGATGGTTATAAGAAATCTAGCACTTTCATAATTTGACACAAGTAAGGTACAAATATATGAAAGCCTTATCCTACGTTGTAGGAGACAACACAGAAAGACCTCACACACCTCGTAATTTGGGGTGGGTCAGTAGCATTAATATTCACTTTTCAAATAAAGGGGTATTTAATTAATCTTTAACCTAAACTCTCTTGACAGTCATACAGGATATAAAGAAAAGGTATCCTTTGCCTACTTAAATGGTATAGAAGCTTTTCTCAGAGACCAGGATAAACATGTTAGAAATACCTACTGCTGCATCTCACAACTTTGGAGTCCATGATTATTCTGCAGCCCTGAATCAAATGGACTGATATACCAGATCTCTTTTTTATTTATTTATTTTTTCTAAATTGCTTTTTAAGTTATTGAACATGTGTTCTTAGAAAAGCTTTATATCTGCCTGTTTACCACCTTGATAGCATGTTAAATAGAGTGGGAATTTCAGATTTAAAATTTGTTTATCTTTTGATGCTTTCTTGGATTTTTGTGGTCTACTTTTTAACCATTTTTAATCTACTTTCTCCTTTCCTGTACACACGTATCAGGTAGATTTCAATTCTTTCATAAGCATCCCATTCTCACCTTTCTGGGATTTCCTCCAGAGGAATTGTCTTGGTTGGAATTCTCCTGGAATCTTGGTTTCTATAGGGGATAAAATATTTCCTCCTTAAGATTAAAGTTTAAATATAAAGTAGTGATACCTCAGGGACATAGTAAATGTGTAAAATAGTTAATGATAATGAGATATTAGAAAGAAAGTTATCTTGTTTTATGTATTTTCCAGCTCAGTGTTTGGCACGTAGAACTTGCTAAATAAATATTTTTGAACAGTAGGGAATATATGAAGAAAACTGTACACTCACAAAAACAAATTTTTCTTTTGTCTTTCTGGCCTTGACAGCAAAGAACCCACAAGAGATATATGTAAACAAGTAACTTCAAGCAAGTAAAACGATGGGCCCAGAGTGGTGGCTCATGTCTGTAATCCCAGGACGCTGGGACACCCAGGCGTGTGGATTACTTGAGCTCAGGGGTTCAAGACCAGGCTGAACAAGAGTGAAATCTCATCTCTAAAAACATCCAACTGTTATGGCAGATGCCTGTAGACTCACCTACTTGGGAGGCTGAGACAAGAGGCTGGCTTGAGCTGTAGAGTTTGAGGGTGCTGTGGATTGTGACTCCATGGCACTATACTGGGGGTGACAAAGTGAGACTGTCTCAAAAAAAAAATCAGGAGAAATGAACAATATAATAAAATATATTAGAGTTCTATGGAGATCCAGACATGTAAAAGTTTCCAAAAAACAACTTTCGCAGTATCACTTCATCTGGTATTTCCTATGCAACAAGGCATGCACATTTTGAGGGGGTCCTTTGGGAATCAGGATAGGCTGATATAGCTCTGATATTCTTATAAAGGTGAGCCATCGATGCATGTGACTCTCTGTGTTTGTGGAGAGTCAAGGTGGCACAGGAATCTCACCCAGACTCTCCTCTGCCTGTTGTGTACCTCATTTCTCACCATGATCCCTCAGGTCAACTGCAATGGGAAGCCCATACCCATCATATTCTCCCCAAAACGAAATTAGGCAACTAGTTAAAGAAGCAGAGAAATAAATAATTTTCTTTCTTTATTTATTATTTATAAAAAAATAAATAAATAATAAATAGTTTCTCTTTTCTTTTCCTTCTTCTTTTTTTTTTTTTTTTTAATTTGGAGAGTGAGTCTTACTTTGCTGCCCTTGGTAGAGTGCCATAGTGTCCCAGCTCACAGCAACCACCAACTCTTGGCCTTAAGTGATTCTCTTGCCTCAGCCTCCCAAGTAGCTGGGACTATAGGTGCCCATCACAATGTCTGGCTTTTTTTTTCTTTTGCAAGCTGGCTGGGGCTGGGTTTGAATCCACCACCTGGGTATATGGGGCTGGCACCCTTGTTTCTCTTTTCTTTATATGATCTTTCTCTGATCATAGAGAGAAATGTTAGCTAAAATTGGAAAATTTAATCTTTGCTATTGATATGGTTCTTTAATTTCTCAATTCTATTTTTAGAGGAAATACAATAATGTTACTTTAAACTATGGAACAATATATCTCTTTTCTTAAGACTTGAAAAACCCTTAGGTTCAGGGGACAAGGGGTTTTAAAAACTATTTTCTTCTATAGTTTTTAGATACATTTTCCTTTCTAGAATAGTTATCATGAGATGCTAAGATTTGGAACTCAGCAAGTTACCGGTTTCTAAGTGTTGGCGTTCTATAAACTACCCAAAAGGACCAGATGACCAAAAATCGCATTACAACAAAGACATTTGTGTCAGAATGTTCATTGCAGCCCAATTCATAATTGCCAGGTCATGGAAGAAGCCCAAGTGCCCATCAATCCAGGAATGGATCAACAAACTGTGGTATCTGTACACCATGGAATACTATTACATCCTTCATGTTCACATGGATGGAGCTGGAGAATGTTCTTCTGAGCAAAGTATCACAGGAATGGAGGAAAAAGCATCCAATGTACACACCCCTATTATGAAACTAATTTATACCTTTTATATGAAAGCTATAACCAAATAGCCTAAGAATGTGGGGAGGGGGGAGGGACAAGGGAGGAGGGAATGGGTAGAGGGAGGGGGTTTGGAGGCATCACTTCTGAGGTTTGTCTTACAGGAGTACAAGTGAATCTTTCTCAGAGTAGAATGTGAACGTTTTAAAACAATAACTGAGAAAATGACATGAAGGCTGTGATGATCAGTTTGATGGAAGTATTTCGGATTGTGTGTGAAAACCCCACACTGTACCCCAGAAGTGCATTAATGTACATAGTTACCATTCAATAAAAAAAAGAAAAGAAAATTTTTTCTCCAAGATAAGAGTACTAAATATGAATTGAAAAATTAAACAGATTTTAAACTAAAAAAATCTAGATGATAATTTCTTTTCCTCAGGGAAAAGAAACTAAACCACAGAGGTTTTTTTTTTTATTCTAACAATTAATATAAAAGCTATTTTTCAGCCAGCTACATAAAATAAATCATAGAAATCTTTAAGGACTTTTTCATCAGTGGAACAATAAGAAACCACTACACTCTTACTCAAAATGATATTTTTAAATTGCCCTTAATATTTACAGGGCTTTAATCATATTATTATAGTTCAGCAATTCTTCAACACTTGAAACAATAAAAAGAGATTTGAAATTGTGGAGCCTGAGATGCAAATATAAGAGTGAAGTTAGCCAGCATTACTCATTCCAGAGGCATGTTTTCATAGGAGCACTATTCCCTTTCATCAATACCTTTTGGCCATTTAAGATATTAAAAAATAAGCAAATACACAAATAAATCATTTACATAAGCTTTCCTTGTCAGACTATAATCGCTGTTCATCACAACCATTGCTCATGGATGCTTCCATCCTATCGATCAGGATGACTCAGGATACTGACTAAACCTACAAAAGTCATGTCATCTGCGCTTTGGAAGCAGGATCCTTACAATATTAATCACAAACTGTTTTCACTATGGACATTCAGAGTTAAAACCAACAAATCTCCTCCATGTAGCTCTCAGTTTCACATCTGTTTGTCCATCCCATCCATCCGTTCATCCAACTATCACTGACTTATCATCTATCTATCTGCAAACCAGGCCTTAGTTCTATTATCCTAGCTGCCCGTTACATTAGTTCTCTCCCTTTGATCAGCTCAGAAAGGGCCTTAGGAGACTAGTTGGCTCACTTTGTAACACATGCCAGCAATGTGAAGGCTAGTCGGCCACCACACAATAAACATCACTGACCTGGGACTCAGGGGCTGTGGAGTCCATCCTTTGCTTAAGATTACATTCCATGCTTTCACTCTGTGCCAACTGATTCAGATTTGACACCACAATATTTAAAAAATTCAACAAGTGAGGTCCAAGAAATGCAATGCCATTGCTATAGCAAATCCCTATAGTTATGAATTACAATGAATGATATCATATGCCCTTGGGAAAATATTGTCAAAAGAGCAAGAAAAAAAATTACTTCAATACATAAAATTTAATTGTGATTCCATGTGTTTTGTAGGATAATAAATACTGGGCTTATAATATCTCAGTTTTAAACAAACTTATTACATATTTCAGGACTTTTGTTAGCTGGAATCAAAATATCTTTTAAAATAGAAATACTCATTGCTGTTCACCATTTATTATTGCATTTTGGAATGTCAGAAGTCTTAACTACCAGTTTGACATCATGGCACTTCCAGGTAACACAGATTTGGAAGGACAGATAATGTCAAGGTAATGATGTTTTAAAGGAATTTTATGTTTCCTTCAAAAACATTAAGCATATCATTCTTCAAAAACAAATGCATAGTAATTAGAAATGTAGCACCGAAAAAAAGGTCATCTTGGTCACTCACAGTTGCAAGTCTATGATCAAAAAAGTTTTAATTTTTTGCAGTTTAAATAAAAATTCATCTGTTTATTATTATAAAAATATGAAGTCTTTATAGAAAGAAGGACCCAATAATTATTAAATAATGACTATTTTTCATTATGTCTAACTGTGTGAGGTGTATTAAAGAAGTGCCGATCTGTGTCTCCACTGTTATTGAAATTAAAGCACCGATAGGTTTGTGCTGACGCATTTTAAAGTGCCATCCAAGGTGTCAGGTCTAACTACTATGCCTCGCAAACTCACAGAGCTGGAAGTGTTCTCTAGTTTAAATTAGCAAGATCCTTGCTAAAAGTCTTATTAAAAATTGCTCCATTTAACCAATGAATAAAGTGTTTTATAGTTCATTAAAATTATGCTAAGTGATTATAATAAAAATCTTTCTTAAAAGATGTATTTAAAAAGATATGAGCCATCAGATAACAGAGGGCATGACAATGAGATACCATCACAGTCATCTATCTTGTATTTTTCAAAGGATGAACTCTTCTTAAAGAAAATAATTCTAAACTGTTACTGTAGAGGATATGAATTACAAAGTGCATATCTTTATGTTACCACAAAAATATTTCCCATATAATTGAAGTAATTTATTAAAAGTACATAAGTTCATTATCTCACCTTTCCCCATTGATAAACTCATTCTTGTAGATTAAAACACACACCCACCCACAATGGTGTCAAATTATAACTGCTTACTGTCTTATAGAGCCTTATTTCATTATTTTTTTCCATTTTTGGTTGGACTCCACACAATTTATTCACAAAACACATATAAATCTTCTCTTTTGAGCTCATGAAACTTTCTTGATGAATAATTTAAGCTTAGAATAAATTATCAGTTGATAAGCTTCTTCTAAAGAATAAAATATTATAATAACTCAACGCATTACCATTTCTCTACCAAAATGCATTTTGTCACATAACTGTACCCCTTTGACCTGAATAATTTCTCTGTTGCCCAAGTTTAGGGAGACATTGATCCCCTCTTCTTAAAATAATGTTCTTCTACAATAGCTGAATGTGGGCAGAATTTAAAATGTGAGTGATGCCTGCGGGAAAACCAGAGTGTTTTTTTGTTTTTTTTTTTTTTAAAAAAAACTGGAATTTTTTAAAGGATATTTCCATCCCTAGAGGAGGAGACATAATGGAATTTGTAACCATTTACTGATTTATACACCATTCTAATAGAGTACATGTTTTATATATTCTTGCTCTTCAGAGATAAGTTCATGCACATTTTTCCCCCTACATGTTACTAGGTGATACCACAATTACCCCCCACATAATCCATATGTTGATCCTGAACAGCAGTCATGACTTCCCTGTCCTCAGCCTGGCTATTCTGTCCTGATTTCTTTTTTTTTTTTTTTTTTTTGAGACGGAGCCTCAAGCTATCCCCCTGGGTAGAGTGCCATGGCATCACAGCTCATAGTAACCTCCAACTCCTGGGCTCAAGCGAGTCTCCTGCCTCTGCCTCCCAAGTAGCTGGGACCACA
>CAUYQV010157886.1:0-29216 GCA_963574575.1 Galagoides demidoff | reverse complement strand
GTCATTGTTGTTTGGTGGGCCTGGGCTGGATTCAAACCCGCCACCTTAGGTGTATATGGCTGGCGCCTTAGCCGCTTGAGCCATAGGCGCCAAGCCTTATGGAAGACTTTAGTGAGATTCAATTGATATTTTGAAATTTTTCATTGGCTGCTATGTACCCAACAGACTATAGGGGACTGTGGTGGAAATTTGCGGTTATCTCCAAATACCCATTTTATCTTTCTTCCATGATTCTCTGGATTGTAACTGAGCACACAGTATCCCAAAATAAAGACTGTATTTATAGGCTTTCTGTAGATGTGAGCATGTGACTTTACATCTAGCCAATCAGATGTAAGCAGCAAATGATCTATGCAACTTAGGGGCAGTGTTGTGTGTGCCGTTTAGACATTTTATTTGGGGATAATTGTAGACTCTGGGCAAGTGTTTTCAGGAGAGGCAAGCTACCTACAGCGGGTCTTGATTGCAGATGTGGTAGCTGTGAAGAAGATAGAATGGCTGGCACTTCAGCTTTTATGTTAGACCATAAGGTAACCTTGGAATGAAGGTTACACAACTCCGAGTATGAAGTAGAAGGAGCTTAGGTCCCTGTAAATGATACGGCCTTCATTCTGACCCTTGACTGCTTATCTCCAGTTTGTTAGCATAGAATCTTGTTTAAACTGTTAGTTTAGGTTTTCTATTATTCATGTCAAACCTAATGCTAACATTACAGGAGTGTACAAATCCAGGGTAAGCAACAAAGCCAGGCAGATAAAAAGCTGTTAAATAGTCCCAGAAGTGAAAAGTCTGGATGCTGTCAAGTAAAATTAGTCTGGAAAGGGTTCCTGGACAGAGTGCATTTTAGACAGTGTAACATGACAGAAGCAGAGAGGCCCAGGCCGTGGCAGATGCAGCTTTGGAGAGGCGTTATAAGAAGAGGTAGTAGAGCATTCAGCTCAAAGTTCAACATTGCCCAAACCAACTCAACTCCTTTTTTTTATCCCCTACCCTGCCCTACACATATTGGTCCAGACTTGTCCCTACTACCAACAAAAGGAAGAGGCAGCTTGTTTCTTCTGGTAAACTACCAGTCTCCTGCTGCAGCGTCTTCAAAGTGTGGTCCCAGTCCAGCAGCTTCTGCCTCACCAGAGGACTTGTTAAAATGCAGGTGCTCAAGACCCACCTCAGCCCTACAGATCAGAATCTCAAATATGCACCAGAGTCTGCAACTCAGCCCTCAAGGTGATTAGGACATGCACAGAAATTTAAGTGCCACTGTTCAGTGATTCATCCCCCATCCTTAGAAGTAGAATTACTGGGAGGAGTTTGCACATTCCTTAGCCTTAGTACATATTACTAGATTAACCTCCGAAAAATTATGCCAGTTTATAATCCAATGCAGTATGTGAGCCTGGCAGTTTCCTATAGCCTCACCAGCACTAAAATCTCTTTTTTTACGTTAGACTGAATCTGTGTGTATGTGTGAGAGGGAGAATTTTGACACGTGTTGGTGTCCTTTCTGCCCATTTCTATCTTCAGCAAATGAAGATCTTCTTGCCCCAAAAGTAAATACGTAATTCACCTTTTCTTCCCAATTTAATGTTTGTTTTTGTGTTTGGCTTCAATTAGGGATATAATTTTTCCCCCCGTATAATTAAAACATTATCACAGAACCATTTATTAAATCTGTCCTTTCACCAAGGGTTCCAAATACCATGCATATTATAATAAATTCTTGCATGTATATGTTTTTGAGTATTTTCTTCCCTGGAGAATGAGGCCCATGTCTATTTGACCCCCAGAACTGACTCATGACACCAGGGATGCTGCATGTGATTAGCAGAGCATCTGCTACATTTTATATGACTGTCTGACAGTTACCTTTATGAACTCATCCTAGCAAAAATGCTACAGACCTCACTGCTGTATACCACTAGGGTCCCCTTCAAATTGCTCCCCGTGGGAGCTGTACCCCAACGCCAGCACCTAGTCCACCCTGAGAGGCAGTCTGGGACTCTCTGGAATGGCCATCAGGGCTGTCACCGCATTGCCTTTGATGTCCTGAATGCCATCAAAATGTCTTCCTTTCAATGTTTCCTTTATCTTTGGGTTAAGAAAAAAAATCACTGATGGCCAGATCAGGTGAATAGAGAGGCTATTTCAATACTGTTACTTGTTCACTAGCTAAAAACTTCCTCACCAGACAGTGCTATGCAGCTGGTACAGTATTGTAATGCAAGAGTCATGAGTTGTTGGCTAAGATTTTCAGTTAAGATTTTCCTAACTTTCTCTGTCAATGTTTACTTGGACAGCTAATGATTTTGACACACAACATGATAAATTTTTGCAGTGTTTTCATCATGCTCCTCATTACTGGCCACCCAGACCTCTCTTCCTCAGTGACAATTTCTCTCCCCTCAGAAAAAAATGCTTAATCCATTTGTGTACTTCCTGGCATTATCCCTGTGATCATGGACTACCATGTCCCTGATTTCACTTTCACTCTTGCCAAGTTTAACAAGATATTTATGAAAGTTTGTTTATTGGTCTAATTCAAGTTTTGACACTCACAACAGCACACAAAACCATGCAACAGCAGTATATATATAACACCACTCATTAGGACGCTGACTGCCAGGTTGCCAGCATGAGCACAGCTAGGAGACATTCACAGGACCGAGGTTAGGAACCTTACTGAGCAGCTCTGCAGTGTTGACCATGCACTGAGCTTGCACACTGGCAAGTTCACAGGCTTGTCAGACCATGTATACATTATCTTTATGTATTGTATGTTATTTCTGACTTTTCCCTGAGTGGAAAAGTCTAGGTAAACATGAGAAATGTTTTAGTCCTAAAAAAATCCTTTATATTTTGGGCGGCACCTATAGCTCAAAGGAGTAGGACACTGGCCCCATATGCCAGAGGTGGAGGGTTCAAAGCCAGCCCCAGCCAAAAACTGCAAAAAAAAAAAAAAAATTCTTCACATTTTGATTAGACATTATTAAATGTATATCTAATTGGAAAGAAGTGTTACCTTTAATAACATTGTTTTGCTATCCAGAAATATGTTATTTCTCTGCTTTATTGATTTCATTTATTTACTTATTTTTTATTTTAGTCTTTCTTTCTTCCTTTAAAGGGTGTAATAATTTTCAAATAATTCTCTTGGGGTTTATAGGTTTTAAATACATTACCCATAAATTATAATTTTATGTTCTATCCAGTATGTATTTCATTTGCCAGAGTTGCCACTGTTAAGTGTGACCATGATTTTTTTACAGTCAGGCCTTCAAACTGGAAGACCTGGGTGGAAGACAACCCTCTTGGTGCTGTGATTAAAAGGACAGTGGTTTAGGAAGGGTTTGTGTCAGACGCCTTGAAGTGCCCCTGAGTGTCATTTCTGTGACTCCGTTTGAAGTCAAATCTGCACATCAGGTTATCACAAGGCCTAACTCACACCCCAGAACGAGAAACAAGAGCGTAAAACTACCTTTTTCTGTCATCATCACAAATAGTAATCTACACAATCAAATTGTACTCTTTTGGAGTTTAGCATTTTTATTTTAGTGTGGATTTCTACCTTGAAGAATTAGTGCCTTCCTGAGTACATTATCTTTGAATTTTAAGTGTGAAGTATTTCTGGATTTGAGAAATTGCCAGTCCTTTAGTAAGAGGAAGAGGGACCACCAGCAGGGAGGGGAACCAGAGATAGCAGGTACCACAGAAGTGCTTCGGGCACGAGTGACCCAGCGTCGAGCACTGATGGGATTTGTTTTAATATCTCAGCCTGACCATACAGCTGAAGAAATGTACAAAGATCCTGTTGTACAACTTGGAAAACTGTGTTTATAATGATACAGAATTTAGAGTGATTAAGAGTCACAACTCTGTCGCCAAAAACTGTATCAGTAAATCCTTCTAACTCTAATTGCTGTGAGATTTGCCCCCTTCTTCCTACGTCATTTTGCTATTCTGTAGCACAGCTCATTTGTTTGAGTTATGAATAGCTGTTAATTACTTGGGGGAAAAAATAGTGAGCAGCCCTGTAAATAAAGTTGAAGTTAATATAATAGGCTTACTGGGCCCTGCAACTTTACTTTCATGACCGGTGTGCCTGGTAGATTCTGTGCAAATTTTGCTACTGGGTTATTTTACGTGGGCAAATTTTATTGGTCATTTTATATTATAATTTTTCTGGCATGGTTCATCTTTTTGTCGTAGTTGAACTGTTGCTCTCCTGGTTTCAGTAACCTGTAAATTGTAAATATGAAAACTAGTAGGTAGCTGTGCCTGTGATTTGAGTGAGAAGGTAGATGGAGCACTAAGTTCTGACCTTCTGCAGGACATGCCTTGGTAGGTGGGTCCTCACACTATCAAATAGCTCATATTACCTTGGGTTTTCTTCTGCTTAAAAAGTTTGTTTTAAGATTCCATTTCTGTAACTCAGAGAAAGTTTAAAAATATGAAGAGTTTGAAGGAAGGAATATTACCCCGTAACGTGAGATTTTCACCTCTCTCAGCAACCACAGAAAGGGAAGTGAAAGTTACTGAGAGGACACCCAGGACGGCGTGGAGACGAAGAGGCCACACAGTCGGATTCCAAGACGTGGGCCAAGTGGCAGGAGCTCTGCTTACATTGTCCCGGTGGCTTGGGTGGTAGGTGCTGAGCACTGGCCATCCCCCCAGTCACTCCCACCGGCAGCTCTGCAGCACCTCCGTCTCCCTCACCTGGACATCTGCTCAGGCACCAGTTGTACTTGGCTGTGTCTGAGGCCTCCCATTAATCTGTGGTCCTTTCTCTTTCCACTACCACTGCTCTGTGTTACCTTCTACAAAGAAATACTTATCTTTGCTTCCTTGTGATTTTCTCTCTTCTCACTAAAAGTTTAGACCCTACACAACCATCAACTTTATTGGTCTGGAACACAGATGTGATGATGTCACAGTCTAGTCCAGTGGTTCTCAGCCTGTGGGTCTCAACCCCCAGGAACTGTATTAAAAGGTTGCGGCATCAGGAAGATTGAGAACCACTGCTCTAGTCCAAAACCCTACGCATTTCCCATTGCTGCCAGAAGTCCAAACTGTAGCCTGGTGTTCAGGACCTGACCGTCAGAGCGTGTCCTCCTCTCTCTTAACCTCTGTGGGACACTGTTCACATCCACCAACCCTACCCCACTGCTCAGCTCTCTAAAATCTGCCATGTGTTAGCGCTCAGGCATCCGTGTTTTGTATAAGCTCTTTCTTGCTCCCTCTCCTGGGCTGAAGTCCTGTAAGGTCCAGCCAGAATACCCCTGTTTCTGATTTTCCTCACCTAAAGCCCCCGCAGGATGAACCGCTCGCCCTATGCTGCCGTGTTCACTTCACTGCTCACCCTGTGCTGTCCGTGCACCTCCTGTTAAACTCCTTTACACCTGCTTTGTAGGTTGTCACTGAGGGTAGATTGATCCTTGCAGTACTGATTTGTCGTAATTGCTATCATTTATTTAACATAATACTTAGCACATAAAAAGTACTCTACAGCCTGGGCTTGGTGGCTCATACCTGTAATTTTAGAACTTTGAGAAGCCAAGAGAAAAGGATTGATTGCTTGAGGCCAGGAGCTCAAGACAAGCCTGAGAATAGCAATAGCCCATCTCTACTAAGAGTAAAAGAATTAGCCAGGTGTGGTTGTGGCCTGCTTGGGGGGCTGAGGTGGGAAGATGGCACAAACCCAGGAGTTAGAGGTTGTGGTGTGATCCCAGCTGCTTGGGGGGCTAAGGTGGGAAGATGGCACGAGCCCAGGAGTTAGAGGTTGTGCTGAGCTATGACACCACTGCATTCTTAAGTGCTGGCAACACAGTGAGACAACCCCCCCCCCGCCCCCGAAAAAAAAAACATTGTGCACGTCTCATTTAATATTCACTACAACTAATGAGGTTGATTCTATTAGTGTCTCTTCCTTATTTTGTAAATAAGTGAAATGCAGAAAAGGCCTCACAGCCTCACACAAGGCAAAACTTGAACCCTGACCCAGTTTCATGTAACTTCCAAGTCCATACTCTTAACCATTTTGCTGTACCCTCCACGCCAGCGTGCCCTCACCGTCCGCCCTCCTCAGTGCTCACTCCCTGAACAAGTGATGACTAGTTCACACGACACCCTGCTCAGTCCAGTACGCTGGTGCTGAGTCTCAGCACGGTCCACCTGGGGAGGACTTCAGCCTCTGTTGTAACAGCACACAGCAGCTCTGAATAGTCTGAACGGATTTCTAGGAGACTGCTGCCCCCACACTGCTTTATTATAAAAGTTCTCACAAGTCAGGTGATCTCATGGAACTTCCACTGGCATAAGCCAGCTATGATGCATGTAAACTCTTAAGATGGAAGAATGATTAGGATCATCAAAGTCTGTGCCCCCCCCCAAAAAAGTGTTTTCCAAAAAAACCTATTTAGTTGAAAAATGCTTTAAATGTCTTATAAGCACTTAATACAAGTAAATGCAAAATAAATTGTGTTTTCTTGACTTATCTTAAGGGTTAAAGATCTTAAGAGTGAATGTTAGTAAGAAATTGTGATTTTAGTTACTTTTTTGTCATCTAATTTTTCTTAATAGACTTAGTAAAATGTACTATAGATTCAATTTTGTAACTTTTCTTTTTCTGTTATTTCTCTAGTGTTGTTAATAACAATACTGGTAGTGGAAGGAATCGCTGTAGCCCAAAAAACCCAAGGTAAAGTATGTATAGTGATAACATACTGCATGTTCAGAACAGCGGGCGGCTTTTAACTTTTGAGTACTGTCACCATAACCCCTTGGGGTGTCCCAGTGACCTAAGCCTTTCTGTCAGCCTATTAGCTTCAACGTAGCTGGGTTCTGTAGCCTATAACTAGAGTAAATTGTCAACCTAAAGGCTTGTCCTGATAAATTTTATAAATTGGCATCACCAGTAGCTCCTAATACACTGAATTAAATGTCCAAAAATTAAATGAGATTCATACTTTATTACTAAGCAAAAATGTTTTTTAAATCCCTTTTACAGTGTAAACAAATGAGACATTTCTGTCAGTATGTTATTCAAAGTGTTTTGGTCCTGTTCATATTTCAGTTTTAGACATTATTGAATTTTTTTTTTTTTTTTGCAGTTTTTGGCAAAAACTGGTGGGTCAGTTTTGAACCCACCACCTCCGGTATGTGGGGCCAGCACCCTACTCCTTTGAGGCACAGGCGCTGCCCTAAATATTCGGGTTTTTTCACCATTCAAGGTGGAATTTAGCTCTTCCCCAACCTGCCAAACACTCCCATCGGCACAAACTCACTCCGTTCGTACCTTCCCTCTCAGGGTTGTTACATCTGTAAAATCAGCACTTGGGATTTACATCATCGCTCATTAAACTTTTTTGATATGAATTCTGTCTTTGGGTTGAAGATTTTTTTTTTCTTTTAATTTTTAAAATTCTCTTCCCTCCATTTCTCTGATCTGTCTTCGGGAGTTCCTATTATGTGGTTATGATCCTTTGGAAATCTGTTTTTATCTCTCTTTCTGCTCAACACCCTTTATCCTGTAAACTGGGAATTAGAAAACTTGTTCTGTAAAGGATCCAACAGTAAGTTAGGAGAGTTTGTAGGGCCCGTCTCTGAAGCAGCTGCTCTTCTGTGTGTGAGACAGATTGCAGACAATCAGTGTCAGTAAATCTCAGCAAAACTTGATCACATCCCAGGCAGCGGGCCAGATTTGACCCAAGGCCATAGTTTGTTGACTTCTGTTCCAAACTTTGTACTAAGTTTTTTATTTCTTCTGTTTATGGATATATTTTTTAGAATATCTTTGTTTTTGTTTTATAAATTTGCTTTTCTATGTCTTTGAGGATAATAAATGATAGTTTTATGTTGTTTTTTAATATTTATTTTACATAGCCTTTGCTCTTGTTTTGATCTACTTTTCATATTAGAGACTTCCTCAAACGTCTGCTCATATTCTAAGAGGGGCACTCCCACTCTGATCCTGAGTGTCTGCAGGTGTAGGAAGGGAGAGCATACTGTGGCCCTCAGTATGGACTGGCCTGACATTGGGAGTCCCTGGATCTGCATCCTTAAGTCTTTCTTAGGGCTGTTTAGATTCCCCAGAGAAGAATCTTTTCTGTTTCCTCTAAACTGACCAGGGGCCTTTGGGGAGTGCAGTGGGTGAGGAGACTGGAGCACCATCCACTGTGCTGACACTCACGCCCCTTCTTCAGGCTGCTTTCTTGATTTTCAGATGTGCCTCATGTCCCCTGGGACAGTAAACCCTGTTGTTTAGCCTTTTCCAAAAAAAATAACCTTGAGTTCACTGATGCACTAACAGAGCAGATTTGTGGAGTAGGAAGGGTGGTATTGGAAATCAGACTGACTCTAAACAGACTTTTAACCAGCCTCACATTTCTGGAAAGTTACCCCTTTCTCACCCCACTTCTGCAGTGCAGTTGTTACTGCCGTACCTGCCCCTTTGTACTTTGGGGTTCCTTTTCCTGTTGATGAAGTGGAGTTTCAAGGCTGGAACAGCTTGTGCATGTACTCAGTCCACAGTCTTCATCTCCAATCCCTCTGTCATCTTGGAATCTTGTTTGACTGTTGTGTTAAACTAAATATAAGGACATCAGATCAGAAACTAACTCCTGGCACTCTTTTGCTTTTATGTCTGACCTGAATTTTATGGAACTTTATTGATTCATCAGGTTCTAACACACACAGTTTTCTTGTTCTCTTACGTGGCAAACGACTCCAGCTGTAGGTGCTCCCAGCCTCACCTTCACTTCTGCTGTGCTCAGTTTGTGGCTCTGAAGTTGGCCGTGGGTCTTACAGATGGGACATGCGTAGTATGGAGCAAGCAATTGTTTGGAAAGGTGTGGAGGAAGGAAAAGAGTGATACTCCCTCAGTACAGTTAATGTTTTAAATGCTATTTTTCCCAAAGATGGACAAAATATTGGAATCAAGCATATTCCTGCTACCCAATGTGGCATTTGGGTTCGAACCAGCAATGGAGGTCAGTTTGCATCACCAAATTACCCTGACTCGTACCCACCCAACAAAGAGTGCATCTACATTTTGGAAGGTATTTGACCAATTTCTGTGTTTTATTAGATGAATTTTTATTTTATTATAAAATTAAATACATTGGTAAAATTTCCTGTTTGACCAAAATTTAAACATGTATTTGAACTAAACTCTATTAATGATAGATATTCCTGAATATTGAATACATTAACAATACAATTGTTTAAATTTGGGGGGAATTTTGGATCTCCTAATGTATAATTCAACTAGGTACATCAGTATATATGAAAAACCTCTTTGATACTTTAAGAAACTTAAACAGACTGGCGTTCTCTGTTGAGGTCTGACAGAGAGTGGTCTCCACACTGTTGAGCTCCTTTCTGACCTTGTGTTTGTTGCTCTGCAGTGTGGTGTGTGTATATATCTAATGAACTAAGCATTTGTGTCCTGACTTTAGTTCTAATCAGGAACATTCAACTAATTAATACATTGTGTATGTCAAAGGGAAAGATTAACTATAGTTCTGCAGAGCAACCATGTTAGCGTGATCCTCTGCAAAGCAGTAAGACTGATGTGTGCTTCTCAGTACCTTTATATCCGTTCTTGTTTATGTTGCCCTGATTTGCTTACTTCTTAGCTGCTCCACGTCAGAGGATAGAACTGGCCTTTGATGAGCGTTACTACATAGAGCCGTCCTTCGAGTGCCGCTTTGACCACTTGGAGGTCCGAGATGGGCCTTTTGGTTTCTCTCCTCTGATAGATCGTTACTGTGGCATGAAAAGCCCTCCATTAATCAGATCAACAGGGAGATTCATGTGGATTAAGTTTAGTTCTGATGAAGAGCTTGAAGGACTGGGATTTCGAGCAAAATACTCATTTATTCCAGGTAAAGAATCACTTATCTTTTTAGTATTGGGTATCTCTTGTTATGGTTGAAAAAGAGATTAATTTGATCAAGACTTTAAAGAAATTATCAAGGTCAAAGGGAAATCAGTCCATGAACAAATAAAAACGTCATAAAAACTAGAATTTGAAGCATTTCATAGATGGTTTCACCTTTCTTTCTTAGATGTCTATTTTATAGAGTGAACTCAAGGCCAACAACATCAAAATCAATACATTTTTTAAAACAATTCAACAAACTGTCTTTTTTTCATGGTCCCCACAAGATTATTTGGCACATTTTTCCTCTATTCAGCTGATGTGAATAAAAACTCTAGGAAATATTGAGCAGTGGAGGGACTGTCTACGCTGAGGTGTGAGAGACCTGGGTTTGAGTTATTTCTGTGCCACATAATGGCGATAAAGCTGTGCTGCCCGGAGTGAGGCTGAGATGGGCCTTTAGTAAGGTGGAATGGCTGCTATGTTAGTTTCCTAATCACTCCAGACTTGGCCATTTAAAACAGTAGACATTATCTGCTCCAAGTCATGGAGGCCAGAAGTCCACAGTTCAGCAGAGTCTCACGTCCTGCTGGAATCCCGTGGAGAATCTGAGACGTGGCTCTCCTGGCTCGACAGTGGCTCCCACAGTCCTGGGCCACATCTCGCCAACCTCTGCCCCCATCTCCACGTCTCTTTCTATGCATCTCAAGATCCTTTACTTAATGCCAGTTTTTGCCATGTAATATTTTCTCTTATTTGAAAATCATATGAGATAATGTAGAGGCTATTCCCATCTGAATGTGGGAATTCAGATGTGGACATATTAGGGGAGATGGCTACTATTCAGCCTCCTGTGGTCTCCGCTGCCCCACGGAGGTGAGAACGCTGTGAGAGCAGCAAAGTCCTGCTCAGTGCCCAGGTGTGTGGATCGCTGTGCAGAGACACAGAACTCTGCAAGTTGCTATTCCTGCCGTCAAAAAGCTTATAAACTAGATGGAAAAATAACTTAGTAAAATAACTATGTGACCTTTTTTCTTTCATTTCTTCCAAAAAATTTAATGGAAAAAAAATTTTAAATATACAAATGAAAAGAAAATAGTCATAATCCTGTAACCCTATATATAAAGTCAGTGTTAATAATTTGGTGTATGTTCCTTAAGATGTTTTCCTGTACTTATTTTGCTTTAAAAAAAAAAAAAAAAAGCCAGGATTGTGGCAGGGGAGATGCCATGATCACAAAGGTGGTTTTCCAGGGTGAGGCTTATCCATGTGCTGACCCCTGCAAGTTCCCCAAATATGGAAAGCTCCATTGTATAATTTGTGGTGGGGGGGACTACATAGACACTTTCTCCTATACAAAGAAAAGAAACCAGGATTGTGCTATGTATAGTGTTGTTTCCTGCTCTTTTTGCCTGAAAAACCTAAATAGCTTTTTTCCCCATCAGTAAAACTTTAAAATTTTTAATTTTTACTTCAGTATTTATCTGCCCAATGCCAAAAGATAACATTTCAAAAAGTAAAATTTGTTCAATAGACTTTGCTTTTTTAGAAAAGTTTTAGGTTCACAGCAAAATTGAACAGAAGTAGAGTTGTCATTCAGTGCTGAAAAGCATGCGTCACGGAGGCGTGGAGGATGCCTGTGTGCTTACTGCCCAGCGTAAGAGGCTGACCCAGAACACCCCCCCCCCCAACCAGCATCTTTCACTAGAGTGACCCAGCGATGACAAGTCACCACCTAAAGTGCACAGTCTACACGAGGGTTCACTCTGGGTACTGTGTGTTCTAAGGGTTCACCATTACAGTACCATGCAGAGCGGCTTCACTGCCCTGGACACCCTGTGCCCCCCATACTCTTCCATCCTTCCCTCCCCCCTCCCCCCGTCCTCTGGCAGCCAGTCATCCCCTTCCTTTCACCATAATTTTCCTCTTACCAGAATGTCATGTAGCTGGAGTCATAAACTGGTACACTGTGTGGCCTCTTCAGATGGCATCTTGTACTTAGCCGTGTGCACACAGGTTTCCTGCATGTCTTTCATTTTTAGCACTAAATGATATTTCATTGTCTGGATATACCACAGTTTATTCATTCTACTGAAGAACATCTCGTCCACTTCCACATTTTAACAATTATGAATAAAGCTACTATAAATATTTGTGAGCAGATTTTTTTGTGGACATGAGTTAACTCAGCTAAATTCTAATATGTGTACATGTGTAACAACATGGATGAACCTTGAAACATTATGCCAAGTGAAATAAACCAGACACAGAACACCAAATACTGTTTCATTTGACTTACATACAGTAGCTATTCATAGATTAGAATTTATAGAAATAGAAAATAGAATGATGGATTTCAGGGGCTAGCAGAAGAGAGAATGGAGAGTTCTTGTTTAATGGGTTTAGATTTTCAGCCTGGGAATGATAAAAATGTTCTGGAAATAGTGATGATAGTTGTACAACATCGTGAGTGTTCTTAATGTGGCTCAAACGTACATATAGAAACGGTTAACGTGGTTTTGGCGGGCACCTGTAACCCTTGCTACTTGGGAGTCTGACGCAATTTGAGGTTGCTGTGAGCTGTGATGTCACGTGTGACATAGTGAGACTCTGTCTCAAGAAAAAAAATAAACAGTTAACATGGTAAATTTTATGTATAGTTTACAATTAAAAAGAATTAGCTACTGAACTGTTTTTTCATAATAGAAGGGAGAAGAAAGATGGGCAGGTATGATACAGTACACACGATCTTACGCCTTATGAAGCAGTTCATAGAAGAGTGATAACCAGTATTTATGTCAGAATAGCTCATTTGATTAAATTGGTCAGGTGTTTGATTTTTATTAACTAAATGAACTAACTGAAGTAACTGATACTTTAGTACAGCTCGTAAAGACACCATCACAAAATCTTGTTCAAGAGAGTCAGATATTCGCAAAGAAGTTTAGGTTTCTTGAAAGGAAAAAATGTCAAAATGGTGCTCTTATTTGAATGTTTTTAAGTATTAAAAAACAAATTTAGACAACTTTATAAGAAAAGATCCTTTTTTGGAGACAAGTAGCTCTTTTTCCTCTCTTGTATGTCGTGAGAGCAACTTTATATGGCTTATACTTAGAGTACAAGCACATGGGCATTTGATGGTGCTTCAGAGTTTCTGCACACGTTATGTGTAGTGTTATGCTAATGACAATGTCAGGAAGATGGTGAGCATTTTATAGATGAGGAAACTGAGTCAGATTAAATGACTGAGATCATACAATGGCAAATACACTTTCAGCAGCACCTCCTGTCTGTCGCGCTGCCTTTATAATGTGGAGGAGGATTCCATGATTTTGTCACAAAAAGGAAAAAAGCTAGCACATGTCAAAATAAACAGCATATAATTAGCTAAATATGGCTGTATCTGCTATTCTTTCAAGTCCTGTTTGTAAAATGAATTTTATCTAGCAGGTAGTAAATCTGGAAGACATCTATTAACTGTGGTCAAACATTAGAGAATCACATTGTCTACACTATTGGTGATATAGAAATTTTGATGCGGTACTGACAATATCCTAGAAATCTTGTCTACATTTGAAAAAGTTCTGATTAATTTACCAGATAACTCCGTTGACTTTTTTCTCTCAGTGCTGTTTGAGGTATAAATTTCTTGTTGACTTTTTTCTGCTAAAGACTTGAAATGTCTAACAGTTGTCCCCTTTTAACAAGAGTTTAAGTTAAAAAAGAACAATGTAAGGGTATGTTACGTGCCGCACCTCTTGACTGTAGGACACAACCACGAGAAGGGCTCTACCTAACAGAAACATTACAACCTGGTTATTTTGTACCCTCACATTCACCTGAAATTAAAAAAACTCTGGGGTGTTCTCTAAGTTAAACTAATAATTTTGTCTGCCTTCTAAAATATGTAATTTGATAACTTCCTAAAGTTGATGATTTTAGGAAGATCTGATTTTTAAAATCTGATTCAGATTTTAAAGTCTGAATTTGAAGACACCGGTTTTAGCACTCTGGGAGGCCTGAGGCAGGTAGATTTCTTGAACTCAGGGATTCAAGACAAGCCTGAGCAAGAGCAAGACCCCAACTTTTTTTTTTTTTTTTGAAACAGTCTCACTATGTGCCCTTGTTAGAGTGCAGTGGCATCACAGTTCACAGCAACCTCAAACTCTTGGGCTTACATTATTCTCTTGCCTTGACCTCCCAAGTAGCTGGGGCTACAGGCGCCTGCCACAATGCTGGGCCATTTTTTTGTTGCAGTTGTCACTGTTGTTTAGCTGGTGCAAGCCGGGTTTGAACCTGCCACCCTCAGTGTATGTGGCTGGCGCCGTAACCACAGTGCTAGGGGTGCCGAGCCAAGACCCCATCTTTAAAAATAAAATAAATAAATGAAGACAATGGTTTTAAGAAGAATTATGCATCTAGTTACATAACAATAACTGTATTGAAGTTGGTTTTCCAGGGTAAAGAAGCTGAGACATTTCAGACTATCAGACACTTTGGTATATACAGTTCCTATTCGAACTTTCATATAACTTTTTTGAGACATCTATGTTTGTGATTGTTTTTAATTTTGGCATAAAAAGTCTGTAGAATTTACCCTTTAACCCCTTTTTAAATGTAAAATTCAGTAGTATTAAGTACATTCACAATGTACCATCATCACTATCCATTTAAGCAACAATTTAGAAGATAAATTTTTAGTATGATTCAACAAAGAGGAATTTCATTCCTTTTCAGTAGTGCATATATTATACCATATGCACCACATTTTGTTGATTCAGTCATCTGTCAGTGGACTGCCTATTATTTTTGACTGTTGATACGTGTTTTCAAGCAGCATAAATAAATCACTAATTGGGCAGGGCACCATGGCTCATGCCTGTAATCCCAGCACTTGGGAGGCTGAGGCAGGTGAATTGCCTGAGCTCACAGGTTCAAGACCAGCCTGAGCCAGAGCGACACCTTGTCTCTAAAAATAGCCAGGTGTTGTGGTGGGCACCTGTAGTCCCAGCTACTTGGGAGGCTGAGGCAAGAGAATCGCTTGAGCCCGAGAGTTTGAGGTTGCTATGAACTATGACGCCACGGCACTCTACCAAGAGTGACAAGTAAAACTCCATCTCAAAAAATATCATTAATTCATGATATAAACAAATACATAAACATTATTAACTATAAGTGTTGATCCTGTGCATTCATAAATGACCAGTGATGTATAGCCTACACCAATGATAGTTTCTCATACCTTGCTATTAAGTATAGTATTAGATGTAACTTAAAATCTTAAGTCTTAAGTAACTATCTCAGTACCAATTACTTTCTTTTTTTTCTGTTACAGATCCAGACTTTACTTACCTAGGAGGTATTTTAAATCCCATTCCAGGTTTAGTATATTACCACTTTTTCCTCATGGCATTTTTGACCAATCTTATTTTCCTTTGAACATCATTCATTTATTCTTTCTAGATTGCCAGTTTGAGCTCTCAGGAGCTGATGGAATAGTACGTTCTAGTCAGGTAGAACAAGAGGAGAAAACGAAACCCGGCCAAGCAGTTGATTGCATCTGGACAATCAGAGCCACCCCACGAGCTAAGGTACTGCTATGTGCTCCGTCACCTGGACAGCGCGGTGGGACACGATGTGTGTGATATGTGCTGTGTACAAATAGCTTTTGATTATCTACAGTGATACTACAACTTTGAAAAAAAATTTTCACCTTACTGGGTACCAGTTAAGATCCCAGAATTGTTATAGCTAATGAAGTGAAACATAAATTTCAGGAATATTACATATACATCTGGAGCCTTAATTTGAAAAGGTCAAGATGCTTTAACTGTAGATTTCCAATTGGTCAGTATGTTGCAAGTATGATTTTAGATATTTTTATGGAGGAAAAATAGACTGCAGGAGGTTAAATTGTGTTCTCAGTAGTTATAGAGTAGGTCATAGCAGCCTAAAAACCAAAACCACAAATGTGTTAGATCTTAGTTCTGTGTTCGTTCTGTCCTCTGCTAATCATGTAGAGCTTTTATTGGAAAGTTCTGCGGGGAAAGAATGTTTTTAAATAACTCTTGACAGATTGAGATTGGTTGCTAACTGCTTTTGCTTTTAATTTATACTTCTAGGAATATCAACAGAGTTAAAATTATATTTAATGCATATGTTAAAAAGAGAGAAAAGGAGAGAGAGAATGATGGGGGGGGAGAATAAACCTTTAAAAAAAATCATGAAAATCACAGCCAGGCTCAGTGGCTTACACCTGTAATCCCAGTGTGTTGGGAGTTCAGGGCATGAAGATCACTTTAGGCCAAGAGTTCAAAACCAGCTTGGATAAAATAGCAAGACCCTGTCTCTAGAAAAATTGCTAAAATTAGCCAGATGTGGTGGCTCCCAAATTATACAGGTGCCTGCAGTCCCAGCAACTCAGGAGTCCAAGGGGGAAGATAACTTGCACTAAGGAATTGGAGACTGCAGTATAGCGGTGATGACATTGCACTCCACCCTGGAGACAGGACAGGGCAAGACACTGTCTCTGTAAAATATTAGATTGATAGTTACAGATGGTCATGCAGTGGGTTAGGTAACCTGAAAACTCACTTAGTAAGAATAAGAAACACCTGGAAAATTGAGTAGGTTATAACAAATATTCTTTTAAAGGCATATGTAAGCTCCAAAAAAGATGGTAATTCTATAGACAAAAAGTAGACGTAAGTGTAAATTAAAGCAATAAATTGAAATTAAGATTACAGTGTCCTTGGATGATCTCAGTAAACTCTTACTACGGAGAGGCTGATAAGCCAGGAGCTTGGTTGTAGTTCCTACTCTGATAAGAAAAAAGTCCTAGGGTTCATGTGACCTTTGTGAGATTCCTTCACCTAGAGCTGGAAAGTTCAAAGGGAGATGTTTGGCATGAAAGAGTGGACCAGAAAGGTGTTTCCACTGGCAGAGAAACTTGTTCTCCTGAGCTTGGTCTTGGGTGAGGTTGGGGTCGCCCCTAAACTTTGTATTTAGAAATCTGCCTTTATTAGGGTTTTTGATACAAATTTACATTCCCTGCTCAGTCCAGGAATCACTTAAGTTCAGAAATTAACAAAATGGCTGGGAGCAGTGGCTCTCACCTCTAATCCTCACACTCTGAGATGCTAAGGCAGAAGGATCACTTGAGGCCCAGACTGAGCGAGAGTAAGACCCTGTCTCTACTAAAAATAGAAACATTAGCTGGGCCCTGTAGTCCCAGCTACTTGGGAAACTGAGGTTGGAAAATCATTTGAGCCCACGAGTTTGAGATTACCACGAGCTATGATGACACCACTATCGTAATGTGGCGGAATAAGACTCCCATCAAAAAAAAAAAAATCAA
The DNA here is from genome assembly GCA_963574575.1 of Galagoides demidoff. Taxonomy (NCBI): domain Eukaryota; kingdom Metazoa; phylum Chordata; class Mammalia; order Primates; family Galagidae; genus Galagoides; species Galagoides demidoff. The sequence goes on along the minus strand of CAUYQV010157886.1, from coordinate 11,985 downwards.
CAAAATAGTCTTGGCTTATAAAATCTTTGAGGCAGCTGGCAAAAATAAATCTAAAACTACCAAGGAGGCTGTTGGGTTTCCATCCATAAAGCACTGTTGAAGATAAACACAGAGCCCCAGTCAGAAACACCTGTGCTCATGTTTCCTGGCTCCCCAAGAACTTCAGCGTCTTCTACAAGAAGGGAGCAAAATGACGAGAAAGAAAAATGACCAGTCATGTTTTTAAAGTAACCAAATACAAATTCTCTAAGTAGAATGTGTGGTTATTAAAAGATACATCTAAGAAATTACCCAGAATATAGTGCTTAGGGGAGAGGCAGTTTATTAGAAAATTTTTTAGGAACTGATAAAAGTCATGACACAGTAACTCCCAAGTAGGGAAAAAAACTTTAAAGTGACACCTACTTGTACCCAACAGACAAGAAGAAAAAGCCTTTAAGCTCCTGCAGAGAAGAGAGATTGCCTATAGAGGATGCTGGTAGGATTGACACAAGAATTATTAGTAGCAAAGGAGAAATCCACATCAGTGAAGCAACGTCTTCAGAGTGTTAGGAGATAGTTAATAACTGGTAACCAACATTTCCATATCCAGCTAAATGTAATTCAAGAATGAGGGCAGGATGGCGCCTGTGGCTCAAAAGGGTAGGGTGCTGGCCTCATGCCAGAGGTGGTGGGTTCAAACCCAGCCCCGGCAAAAAAAAAAAAAAAAAAAAAAAAGAATGAGGGCAAAACTCAGGTATTTCTAGGCAAAAATAATAAATGAACCAAATACTACAGTTAAAATGCAAATATATCCTGTTTATAGGAATATTAGATATTACAGGAAAATTAGAAAATACAAAAAAAGGAAAAAAATTACTAGGCAAATATAAAAAGGAAGCTGAGGTAACTATAAAAATAGAAGTTAAGAGTGTCACCAGGGCGGGCAGCTTAGCCTATAACCCTGGCACTTGGGGAGGCTGAGGCAAGTGGACTGCCTGAGCTCAGGAGTTCCAGACCAGCCTGAGCAACAGCAAGACCTCGTCTCTAAAAAATAGCCAGGTGCTGTAGCAGGTGCTTGTAGTCGCAGTTACCAGGGAAGCTGAGGCAAGAGAATTGCTTTGAGCCCAAGAGTTTGAGGTTGTGAGCTGGGATGCTACGGTACTACCAAGGGCAACAAAGTGAGACTCTGTCTCAAAAAAAAAAAAAAAAGTTGCTAATTCACCAGAAGACATAATTTAAAATATTAGGCATTAATAATATAGCTACAAAATGTACTGACATAAGTTGATGATTGCCAGGGAACATCGATAAGTCAATCAGTAATTTTTTTCACCTTTCAGTAATTAATAGGCTAAGCATACAAAATAGTATGACTCAAAAGACTTAAACACATAATGTATGCCTGATGGGTATAGTATCTTGATCCCAAAATGCAGAGAATATGCATTCTCTACAAGCATTCATGAAAGATTATCAAACTAATACACTGCACCAGGCTAGGCAGAGAGTCTGCGTGGAGATGGCGTTTGTGTCATGCAGACCATCCCCTGACTGAAGCACCATTAAACTGGGACCAGCAACCAGAAGATGACTTTAAAGCTGCTTATGTTTGGAAGTTTAATACTGTACTACTTAGTAATTTATAGGTCACATAAGAAGTCATGGTGAAATTTGAATACATAGGAAACTCAGTAATAATGAAAATAGTATATATCAAGAAATCAGAAGGCAGCTAAAACATTACTTTGAGAGAATTTACAACTAAAAATGCTTGCTTTAAAAAAAGATTGAAATTGAATATGCTAAGATTTGCTTCAAAAAGTTAAAAGAATGACGAATGCAGAGAAAGTAAAGGATAATAATTTATTAAAAACAAAGACACAAAAAGAAATCAATCAGACCTAAAACTGGCTCTTTGTAGTAGGTAACAATAGGCAACCTTCTGCCAAGGTTTAACTAGAATAAAGGATAAAATATTTTCTTAGAAAACCAGAAAAAAAGATACAATATTAGTGGTGTGAAAAGTTATAAATCAGCTACAGCAAAAATTAAAACTGTTGTGAGACAAACCAACAAAAATCTGGGTTTTTTTAATAAATAAATAACAAAGGGTAAAAGAAAAAGAGGAGAACCTATAGTTTAAAGGGGGCCAAGTCAGATGAATATATGGATTAGATGGAGGCCATGAAGGACATTAACAGACAGTTATAAGTTTGAACACTGGCATTTGATAGTAAGAAGTTACTTATTTTTTGGTTTGATAAGAGTACACAGGTTATTTTTGAAGTGGCTTTAGTGATAACATGGGACTATTTACAGATAAAAATATTAAATGTCTGGAATTTGTCTCTGTAGGTAAGGTGCAGTAGTGAAGAGACACATAAAATAAGGTTGGCTAACATGGTAATTATTGAGGTTGGGGGTGAACACACGGACGTATGATACAATTTTACATATTTGATATTAGGCAGGTGGGGGAGCTAATGCCTATAATTTCAGTCCTTTGGCAGGTTGAGGTGAGAAGATTGTTTAAGGCCCAGTGTTCAAGATCAACCTGAGCAACAGAGACTCCATCTCTCCAAAAACAATTTGATGGTTAGCCTGGCATGGTGGCAGGAATCTTAGCTTCTGAGGAAGCCGAGTGAGAGCATTATTTGAGCCCAGGAGTCAGGGTTACTGTGAGCTGTGACTGCACCACTGCACTCTAACCTGGGCCAGAGAGCAAGACCCTAGGGGGGCAAAAGTAATATAAATAAAAATGATCTAGATTATCATAAAAACGTTATGAATAATTCTTTTTTAATAAATTGGCACACAGTATAATGGTGTTTGGAGAGGATGGAGGGGATTCCTATGGGTTTTTTCTCTTCTTTCCTCATATTCTCAGAACTCACAACAGGTTAGGAGGCTAAAACCCTAAAGAAACTTGTCTTTCTCTGCAGAAGAACTAGTAAAGGAGACCAAGTTGTTATCTAGAGAGTATGAAGGAAGTCTTGGAGAGGGAAGAACCAGAGGAGAGGAGAACTGCTTCTGGCTTTCCTGCCAAGCTGCGGACACATGAACAGCCCTGAGGAAATGTGGCCTTGGTGTTGGGAACCACAGCAGGGCGTAAACACCATCCAGGTCCAGGGGCCTCCTGGGCAAGCCTGCACAGCCCAGGCTTTGAAAACTGAACCACACAAAACCAGACACAGCTTGGTGGATTCCTACTGAAACAAAAGAAATAATAAAAATCAACATCCTCCAAGAACTTTTAACAACATTCATAGTCTCACAACATGACATTGAAAATGTTCAAGATACAATAGAAAATTACCTATAAAAAACAGGAAAATTTGTTCTGAATGAAAACAACAGATTCCAACCCTAACAGAATGTAGATACTGGAATTATCAACAACTTTAAAGCAGTGATAGCACCACGCTCCGTGATGAAAAGGTAAACACTGCTGAAGAGCGGGAAGAGAGTATTCAGAGGAGAAACAGAAAGCGCCAAGAGCCGAGCAGAAATGGTACAGTGAAAATTAAATAAAGTATCTCAAGTTCTAAAAAATTCACTGTTCCAGGCTCAATAGGAGAAGGGAAGCATAAAAAGGCACTGAATGGAAAATGAATCAGTAGAAAATATCCATTCTGAAACACAGAGGGAAAAAAGACTGAAAACCAACCAACAGGCCCACAGGGACCTGAAGTGTATGTCGTTCACGTCCTGGAAGGTAATAAATACATGACGAATTCCTGCCAAGCTCCAGACTTGGTGAAAGGCATACATTTACAGATACAAGAAGCACACATCAAAGTCAAAGTATTTGAAACCAAAGAATGAGGGCTTGAGATCTGCCAGAGGAAAATGACACATTTTCTATTAGGAAGCAATGATTTAACTGACACTGAATTTCTCTACAGAAATTGTGGAAGCCAAAGGAGTGGGTTAAAATCTGAAAGTGTGGGTGGAGGGGAGAACTGTGAACTTGGAATTTCCTATCCAGTGGAACTTCTTTCAAGCATGAGAGCAGACAGAGACATACTCTAGTGAAGACAAATTAAGGGAATTTGTCTGTTAAATACCTGAAAAGAAATCACAATGGAAATTCTTTAGATAAAAAGAGAAATTCTAGAATCCTGGAGCTTCACAAATGAAGGGAAGCAAATGGTAAATATCTGGGTAAATATAAACCATTTACCAGTATCGCAAGCAAAAGAGAAGACCCAACCGTGGTTAAAAAGAATAAGAAAATACAGTGAATAGCTCTGTGTCTGAAAATGAGATGACTTAGAAATGGGCACATTTCTGAAAAGCTGCATGCTCCCCAGACATACCCAAGAAGCAGTATGTGACCTGAGTTGTTCTATACTAACCCCAAAAATCAAACTTAAAAACCTAACAAAGAGGGGTCCAGGCCTATTCACTAGCAAACTATATCAAACACTTAAGGTACAATGCCAACTCCTCACAGTCTCTGAGGAAATGACAGAAGAAAGGGCTTTTCTAAACTCACAAGACAAGTGTTCCTGAAAGCACCACCACCAGACAAATGTCCTAAGGTTCCTGCGGCCACTAGTGTTTTAGGAAGGACATACAGAGGAGCTGGTGGTGGGTCTGTGATGTCGCAGCACGTATGTGACCCTGACCCTGAGGCTTTACTTCATTTAGTACCTAGCCCTTTGGCTAGTGAAGCTAGTTGTACAAATAAGGGACTGACTGATGTTCTGTTTCTTGTAATTAGAAGTAAGCATGAATGCCGTGTTCTTCATGGCTCGGTGCCTGTGGCTCAATCGGCTAAGGCGCAAGCCACGTACACCTAAGGTGGCGGGTTCGAATCCCCAGCCCGGCCCGCCAAACAACAATGATGGCTGCAACCAAAAAATGGCCAGGTGTTGTGGCGGGCGCCTGGTCCCAGCTACTTGGGAGGCGGAGGCAGGAGACTCACTTGAGCCCAGGAGTTGGAGGTTGCTATGAGCTGTGATGCCATGGCACTCTACCCAGGGGTATAGCTTGAGGCTCCGTCTCAAAAAAAAAAAAAAAAAAAGAAAAGAAAAGAAAAGTAGACAGATGACTACGTTTTTTTTGGCGAGGCAAATAGTAAGGCACTCTACTTAATTTGTAGGGAATTTGTGCAAGTTTTCAAAGACTGTGATTTGAAAGGCATTATATGCAGAATCATGCTGCCAGATTTGATGCCTATGAAGGATTATGTCATAAGGACAAAACAGTGCAACTGAAAAAAGGTCTGTCCTCTGAACAAAAAATTTTTTCAGAAGTTAAAACTCAGATGGAGTCCATTATAAAAGCTAGTTATAGTATATTGTTAAATAGCAAAAAATCAAACTGTTTAGTGATGGTGAGTTTATTAAGCAGTGTGTGGAAAGCCTGGTGGGTATGTTTTCTCCTGAAGAAAAGGGGGGATCATTCTAAAATCAGTTTGTCTTATCAGACTATAGCCAGGCAAGTTGAAGAAACTGGAAATCTATCTGAAGTTTGGCGAGCACAACTACAAAAAAAAAAATTTTTTTTTTTTTTTTTTCAATTTTTTGCTGGGGCTGGGTTTGAACCCACCACCTCCAGCATATAGGGCTGGCACCCTACTCCTTTGAGCCACAGGCGCTGCCCTACAAATTTTAAACTGCTCTGGGGATGGATGATGGCCCTGATGCTGCAGATGTGGCTCAACCTGCCATTTTTATTAGAGGCATTGATGATGGATATAATGGCTTCTTTAGTGCCATTAAAAAACACCGCTAAATCAAGAGATTTACATGAAGCAGTAAAAAATATGTTAAAGTGATTTTCTTTGTCCGCTGTCAGCATACCTGGTTTATTTACTGATGATGCCCCAAGATGGTAGGTAAAAGAGAGAGACTTAGAAAATTAATAGAAAACAACACAGTTGCCACCCACAACTCACATTTGATGAAGTATCATTGCATGGTACAGCAGGAAAATTCTGTGCAAAAGCTTTACAATTGGATAACAGCGTGTTAATCATCCTCAAGGCAATTTCATAAGGACCAAGGGATTGAATCATCTCCAATTTTACAAATTCCTTGGAAGTATTAATGCTGATTATGGCAACATCATTTACTTTTCAGATGAATGATGACTAAGTTGAAGCCAAGTATTGAAAAGATTTTATGATTTGCAATATGTTTTAAAATTGCAAAAGTTGACATTGTATCAAAAACCAAATTTGTGCCAGAACTTTACTATAAAATTGGGTTTAGAGATTAGCATTCTTAGTGGATTTTACTCTTCATTTAAAAGAATTAAAATATGCATCTTCAAGATAAAAACCAGCTTGTAATACAATGTTTCAAACCATAACAGTATTCCAAATGAATCAAATTAAGGCAAACAATTTTATGCATTTCAGCACATTGACTAAATATGCAGTGAGTAGTACAGAGTATGCAGCCTCACTCTTTAATTCACAATACAAGATTTTGAATATAGATTTAAAGATTTCCAGGAAAATAGTGTTTTGGTGCATTTAGGACTCTGTTTTCAGTGGACATGATTATGTTACCTGCCAGCATTCAAATGGAATGCACAGAGCTGCCGTCTGACATTCAGCTTCAGGGGAAATTTGATCGTGTCTCTGTAGGGGACTGTTAGAGGTCCTGTCTTCCCAGAGACAAATTACCCTCACTTCATTCAGTGCCTTATTTGTGTCATCGCTTTTTGGCAGCACCCACATTTGTGAGGAACCATTTTTAAGAATGAAGCACATCAAGAGTAAAATTAGAACCAAACTATCTGAGGAGCAGCTTGAGAACTCACTGAGAATTCCATCTGCTTCTGTCGAACGGATGCTGATGCATTAGTTTCTCAAACACAATATCAAATGCGCCACTGGTTTTATGTTGCCAATTTTTCATTTATAACAAAAAAAAGCAAAACCCAAAGACATTTTATTAGTTAGATATGTATGTTTTCTATATTAGTGATCGCAAATTTAGGACCCGCTCAACAATTTTAAAAGACTCTGAATGGGCCATTGCATAATTAGGATTATTATGTAGAACCTTTTTTCTTATCTCTGGTGGTGGATATCTCAAAAATTATGCACAGACCATTTTTTTGATCATAAGCCTTTGTTAGTGTTTGTGTGTTTAACGTGTAGCCCCAAATGACTCTTCTTCCACTGTGGTCCAGAGAAGCCCAAAGATTGGACAGTCCCACTGTGAATGTTCACAGCAGCTTTATCCATAATAATCAAAAACTGACCCAAATATTCTTCAGCTACTAAAAGAACAAACCGTGGTACGTCCATGTAGGAAAGTCTATTCTGCAATAAAAAGGAACATACCTTAGAAAAATGCAGTTCCTTCAGATGCATCGCGCTGAGTGAAAGAACCCGGACTCCAAAGGCTGAGTGCTGCGTGGGGTCGTTTACAGGGAATTCTGGGACAAGTGAAACCATGGGAGAGAGAATAGATTGTTGCTAACCAGGGATTAAGACTGGACATGGTTTCTGACTACAAAGTAGCAGCATGAGGTGGAGGGTGGAGAGTTGTAATGAAATTGTTCTTGAAGTGTCAGCAAGGATTGAGTAATGGAAACTCTCTTAATTTGCTTAAGAAGTATATGAGGTCTGACAATTAAGTTTGTGATCTCATCTTAGAAAAGGTGCTATGTACGTCACTCTGGGTGTCACTACAGTCACCAGCAAAGTACTCCCCCCGGGGAAGCTGTGCACCAGCGCCAGCACCTGGCCTGCTTACCCTTGAAAGCAGTTTTGGAACTCACTCTCTCTGGACCCACCATCAGAGTTGTCACACAGACTGACAGTTGAGTTTGTGACTCTCCACTGTGCCCTTGTGTTGGCAGCTCTGTAGACAGCTCAGGAAGGGTTCACAGCCTCGGCACCTCAGTGACTAAAGCTGAGTTCTTGTTGACATGTGGTGGTGTCTTGCTGAGTTGTGTTCATTTTTGATGTTGCTTGGTTTTTTTGTGCCATCTGACAACAGCCCTAATGGTCACTCCAGAAAAGGTGTTCCAGAATTGCTCTGAAAGGTAGACTAGAAACTGGTGTTGGCACTTAGCTTCCAAGGGGAAGACCTCACAGGTGACCGTGTTGATACTCAGCAGTGGGGTGGGCAGCACTTTCTCTAGGATGAGTCCATGAACGTCATTGTCAGACTTTGTAAATTGCTACAGCGGTGTTGGAAGCATGCTGTGGTAAAGCTAAAATGGCCACATCCTGCAGCAGAGCAAGTACGTTTCTACATGTAAACCCAATGAAATCATCTCCCAGCTGCAAAATGCAAATAAAAATGTTTACAACAGGATTAGTTAATAATTACAAAAGTCGAAGCCAGCTAAATCCAACTGGAGAATGAATAAATATTGATTTGTTTGTATAACTGGTATAGGGTTTTAAAACACACAGAAGAGTATTGTGTATTTTTATACATAAATATGAAATGTTGAGATGCACATTAAATTGACCAGAACTTTTTAGATGTCTTTACTCTTTGAAATATTCCATGAAAAATTCCATATTGACAAGTTTTTCAGGAGTATTATGTAGAATATTGATTATTGGAGAAGGTGTTACGTTCCTATTTTTTTTTTTGTTACCAAGTTGTAATTTGAGAGAATGTGGTACTTTTAATAAAAGTAAATGAACTTTGAAAAAGTTTTTTAAAATGTTATATACAATTGACCTAAGAATTGGATCCAATTTTAGAATTTGAAAATGAAATGAATAAACATATAGTTTTATTTAAGAAATTACAATTTTGGGCTCGGCACCCATAGCTCAGCACTTGGGGCACCAGCCACATGTACCAGGACAGGTGGGTTCGAACCCAGCCCAGGCCTGCTAAGCAAACCAACTAACAAAAAAATAGCTGAGTGTTGTGGTGGGCACCTGAGGTCCCAGCTATTTGGGAGGCTGAGGCAAGAGAATCACTTAAGCCCAGGGGTTTGAGGTTGCTGTGAGCTGTGACACTATGGCACTCTACCAAGGGCAACATAGTGAGAGTCTGTCTCAAAAAAAAAAAAAAGAAAAGAAATTAAAATTTTAAAGTGTCAAAGGTCACCGTAATCCTTGCTCAAAATAAGATAAACTAGTTCATAGATGATGTCCAAGGAAAGTATACACTTACAGATATACAACAGGAGGCATCGGTGTTGAAGAGTGTACAGATAGCGTCTTGGTCCATTTTTGTCAGTGGCCTTCTCTGGTGATTTCATTTCATTTGGGTTGCGTCTTGAGGGGCTGCAGTGAATAGAGCCCCTGTTGTTCAGTGGAGCTCTGGACCAATTGAGGAATAAAAGTGTCAGTGTGGAGTCTCTTTATTACAGTAAAGGCCAGGACATAGGAAACAGCTGAGTGAGACAGTCAGCTTAGTCTCGCCAACTCCCTCCCGCCCAGTTACACCTCCCACCGTGTCCGGAGCCGAACTGCTCCAGGGAAAGTTTGCCTGTGCAGAGCAACTAACCCAGGCCAAGAGGGACGGAAAAGACCAGACTCCTCTGTGGAGTCTCTCAGCGTCTCTCCTGGGCTGCTGGCAGGGGTAAGAGGCCCCTTGAGTGAGAGAAGAGGAGCGTGTGCCCTTCCCCTGACCCTCTCGTTTTGTCAGGTTCATATTGTGAATTAGAATTAACCTATTAAACTCCAGTATTTAGCAATACTTACAACAGGAAAGAGTGTCATAATCTTGTCATGTGATTTATCTTTAACTCTTGCTTTAAAAAAAATTATATCTTTAAAGACATTTCCTATAGCCTCATATAATACCATGTTTCTTTGGATTAAGAGAAAAAGGGAGAGTACATGTTTCAGATGCCTTGTGCTGATACTCTACCGATTCATAGTTTACAGACCTGGTCACTTAACTTGGTACCCACACTCAATAAGACTTAGCAGATAACCATCATATGTGACGTCCTCAAGGTCTGAGGCGTCAGATAATTACAGAGTTAGTGGTGATCACGACCACAGACCATGAGCAGAGTGTTGGGGTTACAGAAATGATGGGAAAATTAATGGGAACTCATGGCATAGTTAAGAAAATGTTTTTTTCTATGTTAAAATACACGCATGCAGATTTTCTAAAGTTTTAAAATACAAATCCTATTTTATTACTAATTCCAGGATTCTCATGGAAGTGGCAGGCTCTTCATTTCAGATAAATCATTACTTGGTCAAACTTTGAGTTCCATGTTTTAACTGTTTGCTCTTAGTTTTATGCCCTCAAGGTACTTTAGAGGGGAAGCAAGTGACATGGCTTTTTTTTGTTTGTTTTATTAAGCCCTTTAAATTAAAGGGGGTGGGTGGTGCCTCATGCCTGTAATCCCAGCACTTTGGGAGGTTGAGGCAGGATGGTCGCTTGAGCCCAGGAGTTTGAGGTTACTATGGGCTGTAATGATGCCACAGCGCTCTAGCCTGGGAAACACAGTGAGACCTTGTCTCAGAAAAGCAAAAGGCAGTTGGGTGGCATCCGGCACCTCGGAGAAAGAGCATGCTCACGACATGTCTTCACTGACAGTCAAAGGAAATCATTTTTCACTCACTAAAGTTTTAGTTGTAGATTCATATGCGCAACAGGAGCCAAAGTAGGGACTTCTGTGTGTAGGGGCACCTGGCAGAGCGGGGAGAGCACAGACTTCAGAGCTAGATATGCCTTGCCCCACATAACACATTTCTGAACCTTTCTACCCGTAAGCAGTGGCACCTGCTTCATTAGGTTCTTTTGGAGATGAATGCTTAAAGTTTGTCTAAGCCTACAATGTAAAGGAAATCTTTACAAGAATGGACCAAGTGTATTTTAAGAAATAACTTGGTACCAGTTAGGAAACTGCCTATGACATTTGAATGAGAAGGATACGGAAGGGCTCCTCTGATGATACAGTTCATGGCTTCTATCTGAAAAATGTAGAAATTGTTAAAGGGGTGAAAACTTTACAAGAGTGAGGTAGAAGGTAAATAAATAATAGTACAGCATGGGAATGTTAGGGTTATGAAGACTGTAGGTAAGAGAAAACATTTTTGGTGTGGAGAGCAAAAGCAGTATGTATATCTTACACTTAAACCTTTGTTTCAAAATTTGCAGAAAAGGTTCAGCACCCATACCCAGCAGTTAGGGCACTAGCCACATGCACCAAGGCCTGCTGGTTCAAACCAGCATGGGCCTGCTAAATAACAGTGACAACTACAACCAAAAAATAGCCGAGCATTGTGGTGGGCACCTGTAGTCCCAGCTACTCAGGAGGCTGAGGCAAGAGAGTCACTTGAGCCCAAGAGTTTGAGGTTGCTGTCAGCTGTGACACCTCGGCACTCTACCCAGGATGACATAATGAGACTCTGTCTCAAAAAAAAAAAAAAAAAATGCAGAAAGACAGGATAACTCACCACTTAATTATTCATTGTCAGAGGAATAGAATTATGACTGTCGCTGTCCCTGTCTGTCAGTCCTGTCAGTTTGCTTTATACTGATGAGAATATGTAGGACAGTTACGCCTCCTGAAGCCAGAAGTTTCTTCTCTCTATGGGCAAAACACAAATGGGCTTCTTAACGCAGTTCTTCTGTTAATGGTTTTTTTAACCACTTAGGTATCAGCCTTTTACCTGCTTTATCTTTTCTTTTTTCTTTCTTTTTTTTTTTTTTGTTTTGTTTTTGAGACAGTCTCAAGCTGTTGCCCTGGGTAGAGTGCCATGGCGTCACAGCAACCTTCAAATCTTGGGCTTAAGCAGTTCTCTTGTCTCAGCCTCCCAAGTAGCTGGGACTACAGGCGCCTGCCACAACGCCTGGCTATTTTTTGGTTGTAGTTGCCATTGTTGTTTGGCAGGTCCACCTGTGGTGGCTGGTGCCCTAGCTGCTGAGCTACAAGCACCAAGTCTACCTGCTCTATCTTTTTGTCAGCTGTCATAATTCATTCTATTTTATTGGCTATGGATAATAGAAAAATTGAAATGTGTCTTTTTAAAAGCAGTGTGTTTAATATCAGGTATATCCAGATGAAGTAGAATGATTTTGAAGTATTTCTTCTTTTTCT
>CAUYQV010157885.1:0-17123 GCA_963574575.1 Galagoides demidoff | reverse complement strand
AAAATATTTTCATCAAACTGGTTAACATAACCTTCATGTCATTTTATTAGTTATTGTGTTAAAACATTCATATTCTACTCTTAGAAAGATTCACTTGTACCCTTGTAAGATAAACCACAGAAGTGATCCCGCCAATCCCCCTCCCTCCACCCATTCCCCCTTCCCCTCTCCTTCCTCCCCCCCCCACCCGTAATCTTAGGTTGTTATTAGGTTATAGCTTTCATATGAAAGCTATAAATTAATTTCATAATAGGTGTGTGTACATTAGATACTTTTTCTTCCATTCTTGTGATACTTTGCTAAGAAGAACATTTTCCAGCTCCATCCATGTGAACATGAAGGACGTAAAGTCTCCATCTTTCTTTATGGCTGCGCAGTATTCCATGGTGCACATATACCACAGTTTGTTGATCCATGTCTCTTGGTCTTTATTCTAGGTAGTCTCAAAAGGTATTTAAGTTTTGATGGAGGCAAAAAATCAACCAAACCAAACCAAAAAAACCAAAAAAAGCGCCCTGGGTGAAATTATATATTCTATTATTGACCATTATCAGGGTTAGATTTCAGAGCTACTCAGTCTTTCCCCCAGCATGTTTCTGAATCTCTTCTGGTGTTTATCAAGTAATTCAGATACTAAAGGAATAATAATTTTAGTTTAAGTGAAATGCAAACAAAAAAGTTAATTTTTGTGGGAAAAATTGATATAATGCATGATAAACCCAATAAAGTCTGTATTTGACTGGCTTATGAAAATCAATTCATTACATCCCCAGAATGGTATTTAAAATGATAGACTATTAATACTGTTTTTCTTGTTAGTACTAATCATACTATCACACTTCAGCATAGCTAATTGAGTAGATTTTAAGGGTGGGTTGGGAATTCTTCAGACAAGAAAAAACTTGCTGCTAAATTTAAACTATGTGAAACTTTAACAGTTTGCTACCAAATTAAGAAGTGATTCTCTGAGATCTAATTGAAGAACGGAGATTTTTGCATAGCTGGATAATGTTGCCATCACTTTGCTTTTTGAACTCTTCCTTGACTGTTCTTTATGTTTATTTAAAAAATTATGATACTGTTGGCCTATCTTTCAAGAATATTGTAGAAAATAATATTGCTTCCTAGTAGTATGTAGGCAAAAAGGTACATGAGGAAAATAAAGTAGAAATATAGTGGATAATTGCTGAGAAATAATTACCTTTTCTTTTTCAACAAAAAATCTTTTTTTCCAGAAAACTGATACTGAAATGAGGTGTACAGTTACCATCCAGCTAGCACTTCTGAGTATGACACATTTGGACACATGGTTTAAATCAATTTTTCAGCCTCTTCCCTGAAGGGATTAGAGCCGGAAATTCAGTTCCAGGGACCAAGGCTTGCTTCTCCAAGGACATGGCAGGTGTCCTAAGGGGAAATTGTTGTTCCTTTACCTGGATTTTGCAAGGCTTGGTTTACTTTTCTGCAGTTCTCCACATAGGAGAGGAAGTTGGCATGCTGCTGCATTTCCCAGCAAGGCGAGGCCGTAGGCAGCCCCTCTTTATGTTGTAGCATTTGTCTGCGGGCAGTTCCTCCTTCTCGTGCCACTATCTCTTACATTAGTCAAATATGAGCTCTGACTTCTCAGTGTTCCTGGGGAAACTGGTCAAGTGGCCATGATTTGGTCTTTTCACATGTGTCCTCACAGTTAATCTCTGGCTATTTGCAGTAACTTGAGTCACCTCATGTCCTTGGAGCCAGGAGCCCAGCTCAAGCAGTAGAGAGAGGCTCTGTGTCAGTGAGGGAAAACCAACTCAGACATGGTAACACCATAATGGGGGGAATTTACTGGCTCATGTAAATTAATATTATTATTATTATTTTTTTAAGACAGTCTCACTTTGTTGTCCTTGGTAGAGTGCTTGGCATCATAGCTCACAGCAACGACAAACTCTTGGGCTCAAGTGATCTTTTTGCCTCAGCCTCTCAAGTAGCTGGGACTACAAGCACCTGACATGACACCCAGCAATTTTTAGAGACAGGGTCTTGACTTTGCTTAGGCTGGTCTGGACTCCTGAGCTTGGGCAATCCACCTACCTTGGTCTCCCAGAGTGCTAGGATTCCAGGTATGAGCCACAGTTCCTGGCCCAATAAATTCTTCAAAAGGGCAGGTGGGATTTGACCTTCGAGTCATGGGACGAGGAACTCACATGTCTGCTGAACTTTCGTTTTTTGTGAACTTTATCGTCCTTTGTGAGATGGCTTTCTTCCCTTAGCTTAGCCATCTTCAAAGCATAAAACCAGGGTCACAGAGAAATTGAACTTTATGAGGTCAGGCAATGAAGTTTGTGAACTCATCCTAGAAAGAGTGCTACATACCTCATTGCCAAATATAACCATGGTCGCCTTTGAGATACTCCCTTTGGGAAGCTATGCACCTACATCAATGCTTAGTGCACCCTTCAGAGAAGTTTTGGAACTCTTCTTTTGTAACAACCATTAGAGCTCACATTGTACAAGATCTGACAATGAAGTTTGTGAACTCATCCTAGAAAAAAATATTACATACCTCATTGCTAAATACCACTATGGTCACCTTTGAAGTACTCCCCCTGGCCATCTGGTTACCATAATGATATTCAGCAATGGGGTATGTAGCAATTTTTATAGAATGAGTTCATAAACTTGATTGAACAATTTTGTATATCTCTGCAACCCTGTCACTGAAGAACAAAGTAAGATCCACTTCACCAGGTTCTGTTGGAAAAAAATTTAGAGGAAGGACTGTGATTGGCCTAGACATTTGGAGAACTGTGACGGCTTTATAGATTGTGTCACATGACCAGCGTTGTGCTGTGAGAGGTAGAGTCTGCTGTCAGAAGGAAGCCGTGAACTTAAATTCACTTTGAGTGAGACTGTCACCCAATCTGTATTGACTACAAGTTATCAAGAAAGCTCAACCCTTTATAGCAAAATATAGTGTATGAGGGTTGATGATAGTGCTTGAGTTGAGACTTGAATGATGAAGAGAAAGACAGTTCTAGGTGGAGAACTGTAATCAAAGGCTTCAATCAAAGCTCTACTGTATCTGAGGACCTGAACTCCATAGTAGTGAAGGGGAAGCACTTAGTTTCCACCTGTTTTGTTCTGCAAGCAGTTGGGAGCCTTTGGAATCTTTAAGCAGAAATGCAATCAGTTGTATTTCTGTCTTGTGGTAAATACGTGATCAGCATGTTTACTTGACTTTTTTACACCATGACATTTTATTGGTACCTGAGCAAAAGCTGTAGATCTTGGCCCTTGACTGGTTGCCCTTAGGCTGAGGAATTCTTGTTTGGGGAGGATTAGGAAATGCTACTGGCAGCAGGGTGCACACTCTTGCAGGGGAAAAATGTATGAAGACGCCTACACACTACCTTGTTTAGGCCAGAGAAGGGAAATCCACACCTAGAACCAAGTCATAAAAATTGAGAGGCGCAAAGGCAGAATAGTTGGCCAAGTGTAATTAAATCCTCAGGGTCCTCAAATCCCACATTAGATCTTATGAGTATGTTCATCCTCCAGAATGTTTTTAAAGGAAATGATTCACGTTTTAACTCTTTTTCTTATTTTTGCTTCCTTCTGTGAGACCTCTACCTAGACTCCCACATTCCTTCCTCAAACATCAATGTGTTTGGGAATCATCTGGAAAGATAGTTGCATATACAGGCCACATCCAGAGATCCTGATTCTCCATAGGTCTTGGATGGGGCACAGGCATTTACATTTCTCCATGGATTTCAAGTAATTATATGGCCCATAGACCTATTGCTCTAATATACTTGCTGGGAGCTTCCAGAACTTTCAGACAACAGACTCCTGCTCAGTTCCCAAGGCTAACATGAAACCCTGAAGATAACTCTGTGTATATATGTGATGCAGGGTTGTTGCATGGACGTTTCTTATTGCCAAGTCCTGCCTGTAACCTGCCTTCAACATAGCCCATGAATTTTTCACTTGGGAAACCTTAATTCCATCATCAAAATCTTGGTGGAATTTTCCTGCCTCTCTGAGGCCTTTCTCAACACTCCTCAACTACAGTGGGTAGACACCATGCTCTGATGACTTGTGCTTTATTATGCTTTTAAGATGGTGTGTGTGTTCTCTCTCCACAAAACTATGGCTGCTTTAGATGCGAATAAGTGATCTATAAACGTTAGTCGAATTGAATTTAAAAGCATTCATAAAGGAGAAAATCGATGTGAAGAATCCATGAAGTGGGTAAGGCTACACGATTAATCTATCATTTACAATAGTTTGAATTTACTTTATTTTTAAACTAGACTCACAGCAGTAATAGGGCATGTATAGGCATAGAATCATGCTAAGCGTAGGTGAATGCTAATCCCTGTTCTCTCAAAGCACATATCCTGGTAGAAAGGAAATGAATAACTGTACAAGGCAGCCTTCACTGAATCCTCTAATGGGAGTCATGGACTATTATAGAAAAAAGTTTTTTTTGGAATTTTCTATTCAGAGAATAGTCAAATGACAAATCATCAAAATAGAAAAGACAGTCTGTTTCTCCCCTCAAAGGCTCTGTTAAGGTAGTTTTTATTAGCTGGCTTGAATTTTGCCTATGCTGTATTTTGAGTGATAGAGTGATGAAGAAAACCTTAATTGCTGGTGTAGGTAAAAAGCCACTAATTACAGTGCTTTCACTTTTATGTCTCTAAATTAGTGATAATCACCATATATTTATGTTGAAGTGGAGCGAGATAATAACAAAGCAGGATGCACCAGGAAATTCTGGACATGATTTACCTCTACGTGGTCTCACAGAATGGAACCTAACACCTGTCAAAACATGGGCACGTTTTGAGATGTTATGTAGGCAATGGGTTTTGAAGATAAAATGACAGACCATTGCAGGAAATGAATCGTCTCCAATCTCCAGGTTCATGCCCCTTCAAATCTATCCTCCCCATGTCCTTCAGAGTTTTCTTTCTAAAATATAAATCCGCTCATATTGCACCACCATTACTAGTAATGATTCATCCACATAGTCATTGATTGGGAATATGTTAATGACACATCAGGTGTTATGATAAGCATCAATGATACCTTTATTCACATACTTTCTACTTGAGTTGGGGAGATAGAGATTAGTTATATGATTAAAAATGTAATTTCTCACTTTTCTTCCTAACCTATAGAATAAAATTTAAACTCTTAAGCCTTATGTATCATGGTGTCATTGTCCTACCCCTAATTTTTTTCTATCCTTATCCCTTAGCTTCACATCTTCCTCTCTAGCTAACAGAATTATGTGGCAGTGCTGTGGATAGGCCACCTGTTTATTTCTATCATGACTTCTTCCTATCTTTGAAGCATTCTTAAGGTGACCAGATTTTAACATTGGTAAAGCGGGACACCATTGACAGGGGATTGGGAGGTTCTTAACTAAAAATTTGGTCTATATGGAACAACAAAAATTTTCATAGAACGCAAAAATAGTATCGTAATATATTTTTTAAAATTTCAACGTAAGTACAATTTACAAATATAATACATTAAAAAAAATTATGTATAGGGCAGTGCCTGTGGCTCAAAGGAGTAGGGCGCTAGTCCACCTGGGTGACCTTGCCCAGGAGGGGAGTTAGGGGGTTTACATTAGCCTTTTCATTCCCAAATGAAGTTACATTAACCTTTTCAGCAGTCAAAAACCATATATTCCCTTCCCGTTGTCCCACTGTTCCCTAGCTTGTCGTGCATTCTTTCCAAAATTGGGACTTTTTAAAAATGCTGCCAGATGCAGGACAAATCATTAAAAATCAGGACTGTCCCGCCAAAAGCGGGACGTCTGGTCACCTTAAGCATTCTCCTCCTCTTTTTCCTGCTGGGTGAGCTTATCCATAAAGATTTTAGTCAAATAACCTCTTTTGTTCTCTTTGTGGCAGATGTAGCCATTTAGTTTACTTGCATTTCCAAAGTATCTTCCCCTTCCTTAATTCTTGCATTTGCAGTGTTGTGATTTCTTCTCTTAGACTACAAACTCTTGAAGGGAGAAACTGTGTCTTATTTGATTTCATCTTCCTAGACCCCAGCACACAATTTGGCTCAGAGTACATGCTCAGAACACGTCGGTTGATATTAAATTGCCTTCTGCAATCATGCTAACTAGTTATGGAGATAAGAGAGACATGCATGGAAATGGGGGGGGGCGGAGAGAATTCAATGACATGAGACAATTAAAATAAATTTGTACTGGGGATATAAAAGAACAATAGTTTTCATTTTGAAGCTTTGAAATTAAGAAATTTAACCAGAATTTTCTATCATATAAAGAGTCCATTTAGTCTGTTATTTTGGAATAGACAGTGTCTCATTGATGTCACAGAATGAGGCCATAAGGCTGTGGACTTCAGGCATGAAAGCTTCCCATGTTCACATGATGATGGAGGAATATATCTCCCCTTTCAATAGAGTGTGTGCTACTGTGATATGCTGTGACTTGACATTGTACCCATGGATGCTCCAGGCCACATACTCCAAACTCAGCAAGGCCAAGGACAGTCTGGTAGTAGCCTCCACAATTTGCCAGCTTTATAAGTGTCTTGTGATTTTTTCT
This sequence comes from Galagoides demidoff, assembly GCA_963574575.1. Lineage (NCBI taxonomy): Eukaryota > Metazoa > Chordata > Mammalia > Primates > Galagidae > Galagoides > Galagoides demidoff. Next base: position 10,534 of record CAUYQV010157885.1, on the reverse strand, counting down.
TAAAATAAAAATGAAGGGACTCAAATTTACTGTGATGGTGATGACTACCAACTCTAGAAGACAGCCTGCTAGAGTGGACAGAGAAGGTTTTATTCTTTCTGTTTCTGAGAGGTTGTTTTGCTTGTACCTCCCTAATGGGAGGGAGACTCATAGTTTGTGTACTTATGATGTTATTCAAGGTGAGGTGGTTTGACTTCAGGTCAGAGTATAGTGCAATAGAAAAATCTGCAATAAAAATACCTCCTGGCTTTGCTTGAGAGGCCAGGTGCATCAGGTTGTATGTGACAGACCAGAATGGGAACATTTGGAACATTCACTCCCAGCCTCTAGGATGCCTCAGTGTGGTAAACTTGCAGGCACTTCCAAACAGGACGCTATTGGACATGGGGAACTCTGGTTGCCACCTGGGGTGCACATCCACACTCAGTGTCTCACTGAGGCTGCCCAGAAACTGCATGAGGTTACAGTAACATGTCCAGCCATAGTATCGTGCTATGGATATAAAGCAATTGAAAATGATGCTGTAAAAATTCTGGTAAAATTAATTCATTTTTAATCCAAAGCTGTATGTTCAATCATTCCTGAATGGAAATTTCTGTTAAATTGCTTAAGTAATGAACTGAAGATTATGTTTTGCCTGTATAGTTTACTTTTTGCCCAATGAATCATGTGAATATGATTTCAGAGGAAAATGTGTAGAATGTTTACAAAAACAACTGTTCTTCACTATTCTAAAACTCTTGTTTTGAATGATAAAAATAAATCCAAATCTGAGAGGGAGAGGAAGGTTGTGTTAGTGTGAGGAACCCTGGGGTTTCAATTATATAGCTGATGTTTTATAAGGAAAAGTGAAAGTGACTACAGAAAACTGGGTAGCAGGTAGTTTGGTGTTCATTATTTGACATATTGTCCCTAAATTCAAATGCTTTATAATAGACTCATCAGGAGCATCTTCTGCATGGGAATTGAGAATTACAGAAAACAATATGGACATTATAAGTTACTTTTATTATGAATCTTCCACTTGGTGACATTTTTGAAAGGCTCATTAGTTTGTTATGTGTCTTTATAAGACGTGTTATGATTCAGATTCCTAATTAGCATAATTTGGCTATTGCCTTCATTATTTTGATTGGGTAAATCTTACAGTTTAAAGTCTGGTAAGAAAAATTAAGCTGAAATGTGAAAGATGAATATTTTGAGAAAGGATTTATATTCAGGTGGGCACTGGCAAGATGCCCACCCAGGTTGGCTCACTAGGAGGATGCCACTCTCCAGCCTCTTCCCCTGAGTCTCCATTGCCTTCTGTGGAAGGTTTTCATATTTCACGTCAAGTCAGTATGAGTGAGCTCCCACTAGCTTTTGTTGCCAAGTGCATGTGAGCAGTAAAAGCCATGTTTATTTGGGGCATGCCCCTGGTTTGGGATACCACACCATGGAGGGGAATGGAAGCACCTGGTAGTGGGCTAAATAATGACTCCAACGATGTCCACATTCTAATCCCTAGAATGAGATAATATATTGTTTTACATGGCAGAAGGGACTTGGTAGATGTGATTAAATCAGGACATTGAGATGGAGAGATCCCACTGGATTATTTGTATGGGCTTGATGTCATCACAAGGACCCTTACAAGAGGGAGAAGAATTGTCAGACACAGAGAAGATGTGACTGGGGAAGCAGAGATCAGAGTGATGTGGCCACAAGCCAAAGAATGTAGCAGCCTCTAGGAACCAGAAAAGGCAAGGAACAAATTCTCCCCTGGAGCCTCCAGAATGAATGAGCCCTGTTGACATCTCAATTGTAGCCCACTGTATTAGACTTATGACCTCTGGAAGCATAAGCTTATAATAAGTTTGCATTTTTGAAGCCACTACGTTTGTGATTATTTCATATAGCAGGCCCAGGAAATGAATACAAACAGGCTTGGCTTGAGAATGGATGAGCAACAGCATGGCAGGGAGGGAAAGACCTCTCTCTTCCTGAGATCACTGGGCTCACCAAGAACTTGGAAAGGGTGAGAGTTAAGTACGCCACAGTGCTTGCTTTGAGCCAGAGTGCCTGAGTTTATACCCTGGCACCACCATTTATTTGCAATGGAACCTTGAGTAAGTGAACCTCTGTCTGGCTTTGTTCTCCCTTATATAAAAACAGGAATGATAATAAAACTTACCTCAGAAACTTGTTATGAAGCTTAACTGACATCATCCATTCAAAGTGTTTGCACAGTACCTGGCACAAAGTAAAGGTGCTATAAACATTGGCTATAATTATATAAACCCTTAGCTATTCAAAGGGCTTGCCATGTGTTGATGGCTGCTGAATTTTATTGGAACACTTAATAAGACCATTCTTTACGTTGGAAAACCACAAAAATTACACATCATATGAATCTCAAAGAAATACCTGCTCTGGGACTTTATGATGTGGGCTATTCTCACTGAGGTTAAGTGATATCTCAAGGTGACTTTGATTTACATTTCTCTGATGATTAGGGACAACGAACATTTTTTCATGCATTGGCCATTCATCTGTCTTCTCGGGAGAAGTTTCTGTATATGTCTCTTGTCCAGTGATAAATAGAGTTGTTTGCTCTTTTCTTGTTGATTAGTTTGCGTTCTCAGTAGATTCTGGTCATTAGGCCTTTGTCCAGTTTGTAACATGTGACTATCTTCTCCTATACTGAAGGTTGTCTGCTTTAGTTGTTGTGCCCTTAACTATGTAGGAGCTTTTTAGCTTGATCAGGCTGGCTGGGGTACAGAAAGGCAACACTATACTGTTAGTGGGATTGTAAACTAATACATCATTTTTGGGAAAGAAGTATGGAAGAAGTCTGGTGAATCCTCAAAAAGCTAAAAATAGACCTTCCATTTGATCCTACAATCTGATTTTAGGTATCCACACAGAAGAAAATGAAAACATTTTACCAGAGGGATATTTGTACTCAAATGTTTATAGCAAGTCAGTTCATAATTGCAAAGATATGGAAACAACCCAAGTGCCATGAACCCATGAATGGATAGATAAACTGTGGTATATGTATACCATGGAATACTTACTATTCAGCCATAAAGAAAGATGGCTACTTCACATCTTTTGTATTTACCTGGAAGGATTTGGAGGACATCCTCTGAAGTAAACTATCACAGGAATGGAAAAGCAAGTCTCTGATATGCTCAAAATTAATATGAAAATAATAGATGAACAACTACATGCCTGCACGAGAGAAAAACACATTTAAATTCAAGAATTCAAGAAAGAGGGAGGGAGGGTGTGTGATAAGCTCTCACCTATCTGGCACAGTGTAGGGGTCTGTGGCATACCTCCTAGGTGAAGGGCTCGATTGCAACTTGGACTTTACATTGAACCTAATTGTATGCACTAATCTGAAATATAAAAAGCCATTCAAAAACAAACAAAAACATTGCTACTCATTTTGGGGGGCAATGAAGTTGTGGTTAAATATGTGGTCATTAGATTGCTGGAGCCTTTGTTTTTTTAAAGATTGGACTCAAAAATCAATATACCGGCTCGGCGCCTGTGGCTCAATCTGCTGGGGCGCCAGCCACATACACCTAGGGTGGCGGGTTTGGGTCCCCAGCCTGGGCCCGCTGGACAACAATGATGGCTGCAACCAAAAAAAAAAAAAAAAAATGGCCGGGCATTGTGGCGGGCACCTATGGTCCCAGCTACTTGGGAGGCAGAGGCAGGAGAGAGACTCAGTTGAGCCCAGGAGTTGGAGGTTGCTATGAGCTGTGATGCCATGGTACTCTACCCAGGGGGATAGCTTGAGGCTCCGTCTCAAAAAAAAAAAAAAATCAATATACCTCTGTAAGATTTCTATATGAGGAACAGGGCTATTTCTGGCACTGAAGCATGTTCATGGTTACATGTTTAGGTCTTAACTCGGAGCATCCTTAGGTTTCCATTCTTCTACTTAATCCCTGTGCTCACTGGTAGGAGGGTTTTCTTAAAACGGCAGAAATCTTCTGGGGATAGGAGGACCACGTAGGGAGAGAAGGGTGTGTGTGCACTCAAGGTCATTGTAGTGCTAGAGTTATGAGAATTTGGAAAACCTGCCAGCTCATGACTGGTAATTGGTTTATAGCAGGGTTATCCCTGGGTGAAAGGTAGGGCGTCTTGTTTGAATTTCACCATCCTGTTCCATTCTATAGCACCTTTTGTAATGAAGTCCTTTGGTATTGTAACTGTGTCTCTTTTGATGGGTTGTCACCTAGTTTGTCCTAAATTTCCTTTTGTGGGTAGCATTTGAGTTGGTCAGAGGTGGTAGACAGAAGACCGTGTGTACAGTAGGCAAGAAGATAGGAGAGAACAAGTATATATCTGGCAAGTTCCAGATAGTGGAGGCGTATAAGGTGTGTGCCAGAGTGGAGAGAGGGTGGGATGTGAAACTGGAATCGTCCAAAGCACTCCTGTGAAGAGCTTTGGGTCTCCACCTTAGGAGTGTGGACTTGATCCCAGAGCCCTTCCTCTTGCAGAGGCGCTGTATTAAAATAAATACCATGGGAGTGGAAATAAGGGTTTTGTGTTCTCAGAGTTTTGGAAATACTGAGGAGAATGAACCAAAGAGTTTCTTTCCTTTAGGAATGCTCAGAGCTTATTTTGAATTTCCCAGCATTTCTAACATGCAAATAGGAATGAGACTCAGAACTAAGCAATGGATCCAAGAGATATTCAAGATCGAGAATTTAAAACAAATGGTGACCAAGGATATGGGACAGGGGCAGAGGTGACAGAGAAGTTCAGTGCAACCCTAGTTTCAAGCTTTATATTTTATGTAATAGCTTAGGATTTTTAGATAATAGGGGACTAGAATATATGTAGGAGAAAGAATCAGTTTTATAGGAAGATAATGAATGTGAAATTTATTTTGGACTTATTTTATTTGAAATACCGAGGAGAGCGAATACTGGTGCTTTTGTCTATAGACCTTTGAGAGCATGTATCTGGGTGGAGGGGACTGAGGGGCTGGAACACTGGGTGGAGTGGGCTAGTTTGAGCAATAGGTGTGCACGAAAACCTCTGAGGGATGAGAAGGTAGTAGGATTGTACCTCATTGATAATAATGTAGCCAGGGGTGGAAGGGTAGAACTATAATTTGGCCCTTGAGTGCTGACTCTTGCAACCTGACTGAGATCATTGTCATCTGTAAATAGAAGCCTTATCTGCTTTTTCAGAATCACTGCTTGTGCAATGACTATGAATAAGTATGTGGAAGAAAATGTGTCCCAGAAATCCTACACGACCATCAAGTACTTCATGAAGATGCTGAGCAGTGTCAGCGAGACCTTGATCTTCATCTTCATGGGCGTGTCCACTGTTGGGAAGAACCATGAGTGGAACTGGGCCTTTGTCTGCTTCACGCTGGCCTTCTGCCTCATCTGGCGAGCACTGGGTAATGAGCCCATGTTTGCTACGTGAAGATTCAGGGACGCTCACTGACAGACGAGGGTCTTTCTCCCTGTGTCCATCCCTTGCTTTGTCTGAGGCTCTGTTTACATCTTTATTTCTTGTTCTTTCTCCTCTCCTTCCTCCTCCTTCTTTTTATCCTCCTCTATTTTTCCTCTTCTTCCTCCCCTTCATCACCTCTTTTGTCCTTTTCCTATCCTTCCTGATGTACGTTTTTTCTTCCTTGAGTATCTTCAGGCCTTTGCTATAAGTCACCTTAGCCCATCTTGCCTCCCCTGATTACACATATTCACCCAGGATCCTGGAACTGCAATATCAAAGGCTCTGGGCTTTGGTACCAACAAGATAGAGAAAAGGGGGAAGACGTTGGAGCTTATTCTTAAAGCCATTGCCCTGTCACAGAAGCACAGCAAGTGAGCCTGTGTATTTTCACATTCTGACCTCAGTTTCTTTTATGGGGGGATTGTCTTTCTTTGCAGGTGTCTTTGTCCTGACTCAGGTCATTAATTGGTTCCGGACCATTCCCCTGACCTTTAAGGATCAGTTCATCATTGCCTACGGAGGACTCCGAGGCGCCATCTGCTTCGCACTCGTGTTCCTTCTTCCTGCTGCTGTGTTCCCGCGGAAGAAGCTGTTCATTACAGCAGCCATTGTTGTCATATTCTTTACTGTTTTCATTCTGGTGAGTAGAGTTCTTTCTCCTAGACAAGTCTCTCCCTATACCAGAAGGAAACAAGATCTTTCAGTCTGCGGTAATGAAATCTATTTACAGGATGTAAAGTGGCAAAGGTGTATTGAAGTTTTGGTAGTTATATTATTAGGGAAACTATTTCCTGCCGGGGTTCATGTCCCATGATTGTCTAGGGGTGTAAGAGAGTCTACTGTGGTCATGTGGTCTACACAGAGGAATTATTATTTAAGGAAGCTCAGCTAAGTGATCTAAGCTTACTACCGGAAAATTGTGAACTACGGTTGCTAATCCTCGTCATTTGTCTTGCTCTCTGACCTAGTAAGTGTACTTGGTGAATGCTAGTCATGTATGATGACCTTCCAGCCACTATTTGACCTGAGTTGACTGCTTAGCAGTGCCTCCCTCCCGAAACAAAGGAATGGTAAACACAAGCTGAATACTGGGAGACAGAAAGTAGGGTGGACCTGTGTCCAAATCTTCACTTTGAAGTTCATCAATCTTCTTAAGTTAATATGCAAGCCTTCAGAAGATTCTATTTGCTGAAATTAATTTATTAAATATTTACTGGGCTCCTGCTATGTGTGAGGCAGTACTCAGGAGCCTTAAGATCCATAAGTGAACAGAACATAATAAAATCCTGTCCCTGTAGAGCTTACCTTGCGGGGGCCGGAGGGGCAGGCCCCAGGAAGAAACACAGTGAACCAGTAAACCTATAGAGTATGTCTGAAGGTGAAAGATACTGCACAAAGGTGACAGTAGTGTGTGTAAAGGAGGGCGTTACAATTCTGAACAGAGTGGACATGGAGAATAGTGACAAGTGAGCACATAGGAGGTAAGGCATTAGCAAGCCCAAGAACCTTCCAGGCATGTGGCTGAATGACAAGTGTGTCCTAAAGGCAGTGTGCTCTTGGCCAGTGTGGCGGGAGGGGCGGGGGAGGAGAATGAGTCAAGGGGAACTGGAGCCCTAGGTCGTGCAGGGCCAAAATGCAGGCCAGCGGAAGGTTTCATGTAGCTGCGTGACGTGTTCTGACTTACTCTGTAAGAGGATCCTGCTGGCCGTTGTGTTGAGAACAGACTGTCAAGAGGAAAGGCACAAGCTGGGGATTCAGGGCAGAGGCCACTCAGTCATGGGGCAGGACCAGGCTGATGGCAGTGGAGTTGGTGAGAAGTGGCATGACCAGAGAATGTATTCTGGAGCTGGGACCTACAGGAGTGCCCAGTGGGTTAGACGTGGGTATACAAATGAGGAGTCACAGATGACCTCAGGGGTTTGGGTCTGAGCAGCTGGAAGGATGGACCTGTCCTCAAGGAACAGGAAGGCGAAGTCTGTGCAGGGAGGAGGTAGGAGGGGGAGACGAGCAGTGCAGTTGTGGGATGCTGGGTGAGGGGTGTCTGTTTGCCTCCAGTGCTCCAGTGGAGATGCGGGATAGGCAGATGCTAGGAGTCTGGAGTTTAGGGAAGAAATCCATCATCAGCAGACTGATTGCATGAGAAGCCACGAAACTGGATGCGATCGTCAAGGGAGTGAAAATACATACCGAGGAGACCAACAAGGAGGACCAAGCACTGAGCCCTGGGGCAGCCCAGCTCTAAGATACTGGGAAGAAGAGGGATGCTGACATGGAGACTGAGATCAAGTGATCAGTGAGGAAGGAGGAAAACCAGGAGATGTGTGTCTTCTAAAAAAATTTCATATTTATTTAATAATTAGTCACAGAATACTTTCTGGATGCCCGACTCAGATCTAAGCACCTTGCATGTTAATTCATTTAACCCTCATAACAATTCCATGGCACGTAATTCTTAGGGGAGCCACTGCTTTTTATCCCTATTTGTAGAGGAAGGTGAGGCACTGAAAATGAGATCACCTAATTCTACTGGGTTGACACAACTAGTGAAAGGTAGAGCTTTTTCCTACCTTGGGTAGTAAAAACCTGTTTGGTCTTAACCCTAAATCAGGTGCCTGGCAGAGAGCCTGGTGGGTAGTGAGTGCTCAGTATTGCAACGCATCATGATTCTCCTCCTTCCTTCCACTCAGCTATCCAGATGTCAGTTCATCCTTCATTCATCCATGCCTCTCCATAAGGGGGCAAGATCCTGGGAGAAGGGGTCTGGGATCCTGGAGAAGGATACCTTGTGGGAGACCTTTGCTAGTTAAGGTGACTATTTTTTGTTATTGCCTTTGTGAGTCACACCTTTCTGAGGCTGGTTCTCTGCAGTGGTTGTTGAAATAGCGGTCTGTTAGGTGACAATAGGATGAGGGCCTAGTGGTTGATGATAGTGTAAGTAAAAATGCAGAATTCCTGCTCTTGAGGACAGAAACCATCGCCATCATATGGAGGTCAGGTTAGCAAAGGTCTTTCTGAGGAGGTGATATTTTATCTGACATGTGAAGGACATGGAGTCAGCTAGGATCTGAGTAAAGTCCATTCCAGAAAGAAGGGAGAACTGATGCAAAAGTCCTAAGGTGGGAAGCTCCCAGAGCAGAAATAAGGAACTAGGTGGGTAAGGAGAGAATGGAAATAAAGAGAGGAAGCTGCCCGTTGTGCTTTGATGACTTGAAGAGCATGGTTTTATCAACAATTGGAGAGTGATGAGAAGGATTTTAAGCCAAGGAGTGACATGTCTTCAAAAGATCTCTCTGACTGCTGGGTGAGAGAATGGGTCATAGGAGACAGAAATAGAAGCAGCAAGACTGACTCGGGTGTTCCCATAGTAGCATGGGCCACAGATGATGGCGATTTAGCTCTGGGTGGTAACAGCAGAGAAGGAAAGAAGTCGATGCAGTCCTGTTTGGGGGGAGGACTGTTCAGCAAGACCCAGTGTGGATACAGGGGCGCAGAGTCAAGTGTGACGCCAAGGACATCTTGTGAGGCTTATGTTGTGCAGAAAGTCAGGGAGCTCGTGAGAGGTGAGGAGGTGGGGAAGCTGGAAGTCAGGAAGTTCCACCTGTTCTCTGACAGAGAGGGAGGGAGAGAGGTAAAGGTGGGTGAAGGTTCTGATGGAAGAGAGGAAGGACCATAATGGAAGAGTTGAGCCATGGTGGCTAACACAGCAAGCCAACCCTCCAGTGGGGGAGAGATTTGAGGATCAGAACCCAGACAGTACAAGTGTAGTGATGGCAGTCTTTCCCTGATTAGGTTTAAGGATAGTCTAGCCAGGTTCACGTGGACATCCATCAGCTCTGCCCTGCTGATGCCTTCCTTTCCTGCTCTCTGCCCTGCCCTTCCATGTACACAGCGTGGGGACTGATGTGCATACGTATTGCCTGGTTCCCTGACTCTGCCCACCTGCTCTTCCTCCCATTCTCCTCCCTGCCACTGGCTCTTGAGACCGTGAACACACACACACGTACACTCGCTTCAGAAAGGATATCTTTTCCAGATGACATCAATAATTAAGGAATACAGTGGGAAAAAACCTGGCAGGAAATACTTAGTGGGCTACAAATACAGTGGGAATAACTAATTCTAAATCCATGCATGAAGTTTTGCCCCGTAAGTATTCTTTTACAATTAACAGCTTTTTTTTTTTTTTTGCAGTTTTTGGCCGGGGCTGGGCTTGAACCCACCACCTCCGGCATATGGGGTCAGTGCCCTACTCCTTTGAGCCACAGACACTGCCCAACAGCTTTTATGCTGATAGACATATGCTTTTCTCCCCTTATGTCAATATTTCCCACATAAGCTCTTCCAACATGATAATATTGAGTTAGCCCTACTTCCAAAAATAGAATTTCTTGATGTGTTATTTGATACCATATAAAATTATGGTAGAATGTTATAAAATTCTAACATTTCTTGGATCGTGTTGCTATTTAGAGAAAGTTGTTTCTTTGTGAAATATACTGTATGTTATAAGAATAAATTCTTGCTTGTGGAATATTGAGTGAATATCTGATTTCTTGGATGTTTGAGTTCGTTTTCTTTCCATTACAATTGGTTATGTTATTTATATAAAATATAATGTGCTGCTTATATATTCAACTTACATTCTAAAGTAGAGAGAACAGTAGTAACATGAGGCAAAGACTTTAGAGTGAGGCTGTTCTGGGCTGATGTTCTGGGCACACGTCTTGCAGCCTCTGTAGGTCTCAGTTTACCTGGTTATAAAACCTTGGCAATGACACCCCTCTCACAGGCAGTGCAGGGAAATAGGTATATAAAGTAAAATCCTGAGGCAGATTTTCAACCTCGTTATTATTAATGTTTTAATACAAAACATTAAGAAAATAGTGATGAAAGAATTACTTAAATTCTTTCTTTTTTTTTCTTTTTTTTCTATTGAATGGTAACTATGTACATTAATGCACTTCTGGGGTACAGTGTGGGGTTTTCACATGCAATCTGAAATACTTCCATCAAACTGATCAACACAGCCTTCATGTCATTTTCTCAGTTATTGTTTTAAAAC
>CAUYQV010157881.1:0-14055 GCA_963574575.1 Galagoides demidoff | reverse complement strand
TGGTCCCAGCTACTTGGGAGGCGGAGGCAGGACACTCGCTTGAGCCCAGGAGTTGGAGGTTGCTATGAGCTGTGATGCCATGGCACTCTACCCAGGGGGACAGCTTGAAGCTCCATCTCAAAAAAATATATATATATGTTTCCTTCAACAAACCAGCTGCCTTTTTTTTTTCCCACCTTGACCACAGAAACAGCTGCAGTTATTTAAAACAAGTCTCTTTTCTTTTCTAAAATACCATTTGCCAAGTTTCAATGGATTTCTGAAAAGGGAGGTATGACAAGAAACACAACTATTGATAAATGATTTTGTCTTCTTTTTTTTTTTTTTTTGGAGACAGAGCCTCAAGCTATTCCCCTGGATACAGTGCCATGGCATCACAGCTCATAGCAACCTCCAACTCCTGGGCTCAAGTGAGTCTCCTGTCTCAGCCTCCCAAGTAGCTGGGACTACAGGTGCCCGCCACAATGCCCCGCCATTTTTTGGTTGCAGCTATCATTGTTGTTTGGCAGGCCCAGGCTGGGGATTCGAACCCACCACCTTAGGTGTACCTGGCTGGTGCCTTAGCCGCTTGAGCCACAGGCGCTGAGCCATGATTTTGTCTTCTAAAGAACTGCATGAACATCTTTTCTCAATGTTATTATTTTATTTTGAAGTAATAGAATCTTATTAAATTTCATCTTGTCAGCAAAGTGGCGCTGAGGTGCTTTAAGAAACCAAATCAAGCTCACAGCCCCATTCCATAAAAAGGAAAAGAAGGGTACATTGCAATATTGATAATAAATAAAAAAACGTGGAACAATTTTCAACGTTAATCCTATGGGCTTTTTTCCCCCAAAATATAAACATAATAATGTTTAATTTCACACCTCAAACTATTTTCTTTTGGTTTTTTTATTTAAAAAAATACAATAGAACCTCCAGAGTTGACTACTCCTTAAGTTGACCTAATTTTCATAGACTGGACATGCCCTACAATTATTCAATGTCAGTTCCTACTGTTTTTTTTAATTTTTATTTTTTTATTAAATCATAAATACATAGATCATATATACATTAATGTATTTATGGGGTGCAATGTGCTGATTTCATATAGAATTAGGAATGCTTACATCACACTGGTTAATATATACCTCATCTCGTTTACTTAGTTATTGTGTTAAGACATTTATACTCTATACTAATAGATCCAACACGTACCCTTGCATTATTCACCATGGGTAACATGCCGTGGCGTCACAGCTCACAGCAATCTCAAACTCTTGGGCTCAAATGATTCTCTTGCCTCCGCCTCCCAAGTAGCTGGAACTACAGGTGCCCGCCATAACACCCGGCTATTTTTGTTATTGTTGTTGCAGTTGTCATTGTTGCTTAGCAGGCCTGGGCCGGGTTCAAACCTGCCACCCTAGGTGTATGTGGCCAGTGCCCTTGTTGATTGAGCTATAGGTGCTGCCAATCCTATGGGTTTTTAAGATTAATTTGACATTTAGGGCAGGCCAGAAATATACTGGTGTCAAAGTCAGGACTGCTTACTGCTTAAGGAAAGCACAGCACCCTAATTATTTAGAGGACAAAAGTAATAGTTTCAACATCAATTCTGTTTAAAAAAAATTGGTCCTGATTACATGGTTGCGTATAATTAGAGCTATAAGCTTTCAAATCAAATTATATTAAAGAATTTACTTCTCATAAAAAAGGAAGTTTTATTTCCTTCTGTGATAATACAACAGGGAGAACTACAAAAAATTATTTTGAAACCTCTCTCTTCTTCCTTGATCATACTTAAGAAGACTGTGTGAAACTGATAATAGTTCTAAGTAGGAAGCAAACAACATATCTTAAAAGAGTTTTTGTTTATAATAATCCTTCTACAGCACATAGTGGAAAGCCCTGCCAGTTCATTTTCAAATGTCACCACAGAGAAAATGGTTGGGAAAGAAAAAGCCTGACTTGCTATCAATAGGCATAGAAAATGCATTTCCACCCCTCAACCCCCCGTCCCCACAAATAGGTACCATCATTGCTACTAAAGAAAAGCAAAGGAAAAGTGAGAAAAACAACATAACAACTGCACTCACAAATCAGAAGCTGGAAAGAAGTTAACAGGAAAACAACTAATGAGAATCTCTTGGCAAATCAGTAACTGACTCTTCTCTATCAACATAAATATTCTGTCTTCCTTTACTGAACACCACCCCCAGCATCCCTCCCAGAGGCTGTATCTCACAGGAAAATTGAATAGGAAGTTTTAAATGTTTCCAGTTAATTGTAACAATTCTACTTTTTCCTGTGGTTTGTAGAATGACAAAAAGTATTCTCTGCTCAACCTCTGACTTTTTTTTTGTTTTGAGACAAAGTCTCATTTTGTCACCCTCAGTAGAGTGCCCTGACACCATAGTTCACTGCAACTCTTGGACTTAAGTGATTCTCTTGCCTCAGACTTTGGAGTAGCTGGGACTATAGACGCCCGCCACAATGCCCACCTATTTTTTGAGACAGGATATTGCTCTTGTTCAGGCTAGTCTCAAAACTGTGAGCTCAGGGCAAGCCACCTGCCTCAGCCTCTCAAAGTGCTAGCATCATAGGCATGAGCCACCCCACCCAGCCTTCAACCACTGAATATTTTATTTTTTAATTAATTAATTAATTTTTTTGAGACAGAGCCTCAAGCTGTCACCCTGGGTAGAGTAATGTGGCATCACGACTCACAGCAACCTCCAACTCCTGGGCTTAAGCGATTCTCTTGCCTCAGCCTCCCAAGTAGCTAGGACCACAGGCGCCCGCCACAATGCCCGGCTATATTTTGGTTGTAGTTGTCACTGTTTGGTGGACCTGGGCTAGATTCAATCTTGCCAGCTCTGGTGTATGTGGCTGGCACCTTAGCTCCTTGAGCTACAGGCACTGAGCCAACCACTGGGTATTTTACAGACTGCCATTTGGCCCACACAAGACCAGTAATATCTGATTTTCACAATCTTTGTTACCACCAATCCTCACTTATTCTGAACCTTTAAGAATAAAACCTGAAAGCCATAATTGGAATCTCATCACTTCTTTTATTGTTATTTTATCTCTTATTCTACATATGGAGTTTCGTACTATAATTTCTGTTCATTTCATGATCATATATTAATATCTTTTCTTGTGCAGCTTTAAACATTGCATGAGCCTAACTTACTATCGCTCTGCACTTGATAGTGATCACAGCTGAATGCAGAGGGTAGACTTTAGAAAAAGAAAATGCCACATATATACCATTTAAAGACAACCTCAAAGATGAATGGACTGTTTCTAGTTTAAGATTAAAAGCAGAATTTGATTGTAAGTCTCCTTATATATATTGCCCACTGCCCGAATGCTTCAAGACAAAACTGTCTGATATACTGAAGGCTATTGGCCTAGGCAAGGTGCTAAACGAGAATTTGAATTTGACACAAGGGACTGTTCTTGTTAAATGACCCGTTCGATGCAGGGCATACAATAAAACAAGGCAAATGCTCTTCTTTTGGTTGTAAAATATTATTTCTGTCCTTTGAATCTTATTTTAAAGAAGTACAATAATTGCTCAATACATGAAGAGGCTCATTTCCCAGAGTTTCAGTTAATCGTGCGCTACATACAGCTTGCTCTTCAAGTACATTCTCTATCCTCAGCATGAAGTCACTGTCCTTGAAAAGATCTCAAAAAATGAAGATATTGAAATGGGAAAAATTCACATTAGACACTGAAGGTTTTAACTAGTGAATTAATACAAACAATGCCACACTTTTTGAAGTAAACAAGCACTTACAAAAGCTACCTGCCCCTGATAAAATCAAAGTATGATACATTGATGTTGCCAAGAAGCTTTCTTATTCAATGCCCTACTCTACTTTTTAAACCTTCTTACTGTTTGTTGACCAGTTGGTACAGTCAAACCAAGAATCAGAAGAGATGTTTCTTTCCCTAAGTCTTTATGTTTAATATTATCATCCAAATGCACATGCAATTCCTTAGAATCCAAACATAACAAAAACTACTGGGATAAAACAATTTGCAAGAATATTCTTCAAGATTTTGGTGTCCTCTCTGATATTTATTAAGATACCATTTGTGCTGGACACTGCTCTAGATACTGACGATTCAGCAGGGAACATAAAACCAGACTCGAGGCCATTAGGAAGATTAGATTTTACCAGGAAAGACTGACAACAAACAGAATAAGAATTAACCAGACAGTATAATTTCAGATAGTGATGACTGCTAGGCAGCAAAATAAAACAAGAGGCTGGAGCATGATGATGCAACTTTATATAGAGGGGTCAGATAAAAAATCTAGAGGGAGGGGAGGATGGGCAGAAGGAAGGTGATTGGTGGGATCACGCCTATGGTTCATCTTATAAGGGTACATGTGAATCTTTCTAAATGTAGAATATAAATGTCTTAACACAATAACTAAGAAAATGCCATGAAGGTTATGTTAACCAGTTTGATGAAAATATTTCAAATTGTACACAAAAACAGCACACTGTACCCCATGATAGTATTACTGTACACAGTATGATTCAATTAAAAAAAAAAGAACTCTGATAAGAAGAAATTCGACCAGAATAAAGAATATAAGACAAGATTCAAAAGTTTCAGAGGACACTTAAAATAAGATTCCTTTCTTTTTAAACCCAGAATTTACTTAACATTTGTCACTTGTCAGGCCAGACCTAGAGCAAGTGATACAAATAACTAAAATCAGACTTCCTGCTTTCTAAGACATCAAAGAGCTCTCCCTGCTATGGAGGGAATAACTCCCTAACCCTAATCCTTGTCTTGTGATGCGCTCCATAAAAGAGGGCAGGGTCAGTTTAAGAAAGTATCAAATAAGGAAGGATTGCTTAGGTGACCAACACTGTACTAATGTTCTATGCCCATTTCCCTCTCATTTAGACCTGAAGTGTTTCATTTTTATGTTTATATCTCTAAGCCTACAGCAGGTATCAAGAAGTGCTGAGATTCAGTGCCCTCAGCACCCACTGATCTTAAACTGTAGAAATCCATCTGAAGGCATTTCACAACTATGTAAAGGCACATTTGAGCCTTTTTCTGAGGCCTGTACAGGAGAAAATCTACTTGCTTACTAACCATCTCCTTCATGGGAGAACTGTGTAATGCAGCCCTCTCATAGCAGATAATTGAAATTTAAATATATACTTCTAGAAGCCCCAGATGAGCCACTAAATGGGAGAGGAGGTTTCTACCTCTAAGGAGACTGGTGGGTGAAACTTTCGATGTCTCCCACACACTATTTAACAGGCATTCATTTATGTCAACTACCTGTGGGGTCAATATCCATGAAAATTACAGAGCTGAAAGCCAAGGAGCCTGGGTTATCCACTAAAAGACTCTATTATTTCCCTAGTAACCTGGAGTGTTAAATGAGACATCTGTTAACTTCTAAATTTCCTCTGCTTCTTGTCCAAGCTCCTCATAGACATAAAGAAGTATGTTTAGCACATCACCGTGAATCCTTTAGAAGAGAGGCACTCGAATAAAATAGCAGAGTATCCACTGATAAGTGGAAGTGAAAGATTACAATCAGGTTCTACTTGATTTTCTTTGATAGCGCAAGGAGAATGAGTGAATTTTTCGGAAACATTGACATTTCTTATATCCCCTCATCTTCTTTTTTTCTTTTTGGAGACACAGGCTCAATATGTCACCTTCAGTAGAGTGCCGTAGCATCATAACTCACAGCAACCTCAAACTCTTGGGCTTAAGTGATTCTCTTGCCTCAGCTTCCCAAGTACCTGGGACTGCAAGTGCCCACCACAGCACCTGGGTATTTTTTTGTTGTAGTTGTCATTGTTGTTTAGCTGGCCCAGGCTGGGTTTGAACCCACCAGCCTGAGTGGATGTGGCGGCACCCTACCCACTGAGCTAGGGGCAGCACCATGGGCTCCTTATCTTTAGAGGAATTGCAATAACCTTTGTCTATACTGTTTATAATCTGCATGTTAAAGATAAATTTATACATACAAATGAGATCCTGCATCTAATTATATATTTCATTTAGTTTTGGGGGGGCTTCTCATAGGAAATGAAAACTGACATAAATCTTGTGAAGGATACGAACATTTGGAACCTTGGATTAGGAAGTATCCCCATACACTTACCACCTTCTACAACTGTAGGCTTGATACGAAAACTCACATTGTAACTATATGGACTAACTGAAGACAAGGGCCGTGAATGTTTTAACTGACATTATTTATCTCCAACTCTAGAACTTTCTGTCATATGTTGGGTTTGTGTTCAAGTATTATTTACTGTTTGAATAAACAACAAAAAAAGGAAGGAAAAAAAGGACAAAGAGAAGGAGGCCCAAACTACCTTGTCACAGACAAATACCCACTCACTGTTTTGAGGATGTTCAGACATGGTCATGATCGAAATTCCCCAAAGTATAAGCAAACTTAGCAGAGTGGAAGAAGTCATGGCAAATGAAAATGGATTCATGAAGCTGGGTGAGGTGGTTCTCGCCTGTAATCCTAGCCCTGGGAGGGTGGATTGCTTGAGCTCACGGAGTTTGTGACCAGCCTGAGCAAAATGGAGACTCCATTTCTACTAAAGTAGAAAAACCAGCCTAGCCCTGTTGTAAGCACCTATAGTCCCAGCTACTCTGGGAGGCTTAGGCAAGAGGATCATTTCAGGCCAGGACATTGAGGGTGCTGTGAGCCATGATAACACCAGGGCACTCTCCCAGGGCAACAGAGTAAGACTCTGTCTCAAAAAAGAAAAGAAAGAAAGAAAAGAAAAGAAAAAGAAAACAAAATAGATTAAACACTATCATACACAGCTGGGTCTCATGAGAAAAATCTCTAGAGAATCTCCTTGTTTATTAAATAATTACTGGATACAAAGATGGCCCTGGCACTCTCTGGTATTTCAGGAATTCCTGCACTGCTGTTGGACTGAGAGTAACCTAGTGACACCAACAGAGGAAAGACCCACCATTCCCCAGCCAGCTCTTACGTATACGAGCTCCATAGCTCCCCACAAATTGCCAGCATCACACCCAACAACTGGTTTTCCACATCACAGGTTGCTTTTGATTCTTCTCTTAACCTTATTTCAAGGGGATTATGTTGTGAAAGGCAATTCCTCAGTGTGCTTTTTCCTGCCCCACACAGCCCTTGGCATGGCCCTGTAGTCATAGCATCCCCTAAAACTGACCTCCATGGTCCTGCCTAAATAATAAGCACTAAGGGGATGTAATGACAATTGTGTTCAAGGCCCTAACTTTGCATTACAATTAGATTCAAGCCAGCAATTTGATTTGCGAACATCTCTTGTGATTTCTGGGGTGTTCACATAGGTTATCTGGAAATAATTAAAGTCTACCTCCCCAAGTTAGACCTGGCAGTCGGAATAGAATGGAAGAGAAACAGGAGACCAACTGATTTTGCAGTGTGGCTTTGTCTTAGAAACTTGCTGACACTATTCCGATAACCATGACAAATGGTGTGAAAATAAATGGGTATGCTAAGGCAGGGATGGAATGTCTTTAAAATGAATGCCTACTCACCTAATTTAGCATGAAGTCCTCATTCACCCAAATCTAACCTATATTATATAAGGGACACCATTTCTTTCACCTCTCCTCTATCTGCCTGCCTAATATGCTGAGTCACCTCATAAGTCCACCAGCAGCATAGGTGCCAGATACTGTGCTAAAAAATAACAATAGTTTCTGAAAATCTGTGAGTGCTTACTATATACATGCCAGGCACTGTGACATTTTACCTATATCATCATCTACTTGCATTCTCATAGCCCTATGCAGTGAGTACTAAGGTTATCTGCCTCCGTTAAATAAAGATATCTGACCATCACTCAGGATACCTTTCAAGCCCATCCTATCTAGAATTCCAGCTTGTAAATTACAGCAGCTGCAGCATTGTGCTAAATGCTTAACTGCAATATTTTCTTTAAAGCTCACAATAATACTATGAGCTAAGAACCACTATTACCTCCATTTTTTAAAAAAGGAAAATGAATTTTAATTAGGTTAAAAAACCGCCCAGGGCTGCAAGAGACACATTAGGTGGGGAAAGGCAGAACTTTAATACTCAGGTTTCTTTGGCTCCCAAATCTGGGACATTTCCCCTGAAATCCAAGGTACCCTGGGATTCTTCTTGGTCTGCTACAGCAGGAGGCAAACTGAACATCCTTTATGTGAATTTCATAAATGAGTTAGATTTTAAATTCAAACTTTATTTGAATCATAACCAGAAATCACTTTAGGTAAAAATGAACAGTTGAATTGCACAATTACTTTTCAGGGAGTCCCTGAACATCAGGATAAGGTTAGAGGAAAATTGTTGCCAGTTTTTATTTCTAGTTCAATTTTTTAAAAATCGGAACTTTACTATAACTGTGTAGTTCTTTTAGGGGAATTCCCAAGAGTATTTTTAGCACGCAATAAGGCATTCCTTTGTTATTCTTTAACTATTTATTATGTTTCAAAAAGAGAGCATCTATTACCTACTGATTTTGAGGGTTGGATATTTCTCTCATAACAGATGGTCTTTTGTTCATGTCTCCATTCTCCTGACTTTCTAATTACTAATATATGTGTTACTACTAATTATACCTTAGCCATAACCTCACTCTAGTAAGAAGGCACTTACGGCTATTTTTATAGAGCTAGTGTTTCAATTTTTATAGCTTTTCCCATGAACTAGCTTCTAGACATGACATAAGACTTCACATAATGGCTGAAGGCATATTCTTCTTTATATTTCACTGAACAAACGAAAAACAACTAGAAGAACAGTAAGGGAAGGAGAAAAAGATGAGAATTAATGCATAAGAAAACAAAACATGTTACTAAAGAATAGAGCCATCCTCTCCCAAGCTACTGAATTCCATTCTTGAATACTGTCATTGCAGGCCTGCCCAGTGACCAAACAGCCTTGGCTTATACATGACTAAAAATAGTGAACTATAAATAAAATACTTGGTCTAATGCCTGGACCCATTATAAGAAAGCCCTCAAGAAATGGTAACAATTGTGATTGGCTATTTTTGAGATAGCCATAGCAACACCTGGCATTTCCTAGCTATCTCACTCAAAGAGGCTCCAATCTCCATTTAGGTTTCTCCCTCTTTTTAAACCCAGTGGTTACACAGGGAATGTGAGAAACCAATACGCTGACAACGAACGTTTGCTGGAAATAGGAAAAAAAGAAAAACAAAAAAACAGGAGCCTTGAGTAACTTGTCAGTAATAAAAAGTAATTCAGTGCAGGAACCCAAAATAGCACTCACTTCTCAACTCCTAGTCCTGTTCCTTTTGTGTTTTTTCCATAGATTGAGGCCCAAAACATCTGAATGAACTGACCTTCTTTCACATGAATGCCTTATTTTATATGAAACCTTCATAATACCATTAGAAATTATTATTTTTGCTTGTTATCCCTCGCTTTCAAAAGACAACACGGAGACTCAGAAGTTCAAAAACTTATCCAGGATCACAAAGGAAATGATCAGAGCAGAGAATCCAACCTAAGTTTTCCTGACTCCAGTGCCACAAATATTAAATACAGTACTGCCTTACCATGCAATACATGTCATTATGGAATAAGCACTGTTTGGTTTAGGAACGTAAATCTTAGGTCACAAGAGGAACACAGATAGATTCTGAAACCATTGATTACAACACATCACCACTATTGCTCAAAATAAGGCATACACAAATTACAGTGGAAGTGTAGGAGAAGCCAACTCAAGAAACTCTTTGGATAGATGATACTTTTTGAATCTTAACCCAAAGAAGGATTTTAATGCTGGCAATTGCAAGCACAAGATGGGTGTGATGCCTGCGGGTAAACTTTTGTCCACGTGGCTTCTCCTGGTAACCCTTCATGTTTTACTCAGTAATTTGCCTGAGGGCAGATGACAATTAGCTTTTTCAGTCTGCTGTCTTGAGTAATCATTCTTTATCATTACTTGTTGGAACGTATCAAAATGCTTTAGTCTAAACCATGTTTTCTCTGATTGACTTTCTTCCAAACTTCCTACTATAAACTGTCTTCCTTTTACCTTTGTTTTCTTTTCCATCAGTGTTTTCTTCTTTTTATTTTTATTGTTAGACATTTCTCTACTCCCTCCTCTGTGACATCACCCACCTGTTCTATTTCACTCAGACACAGCTTTTACCCCCTTTCCACACTCTATTATGTTACTATTTATTATATTTATCCTTTATAATGTCCCTCTTTCCTATATTCCTTATTTTTTAAATAATATTTTTATTGTATACTGGTACACAGGACTAGAGTTTTTGATATTTTGAAAAACTATTCTCTCAAAGAATAACTCCATGTAGTGGTCAATTATTTTCCTTTGTTTTTGAGGGAAAATAAACATCCTTCTGACAGAGGAAACCTCAAAAGGGTGAGGTCTAGGAGAACAGGTCTTCTTAAGGAGACCACAAGGATACACCTGAGGGGTCCTCTCCATGGTGACTCAGCTCTTGGGAATTTGTAAACTTAACTTCCTAGAACTTGGAAATTTCCAAGTGTGAAATCCTGCAGTTTTGTAGGGGCTGGAATAGCATCTCCCCCTTCATTCAAACTGGCCAATGAGAAGGGTACCTATGGGTTGGAACTTTTTGACTGTCAATAAAAAAGGAAAGACCAAGCCAGTTGGGGACCGTGGCCATTTGGAATTCTTCTATGCCATAAGCTCCTGTCTGGTGAATAAAGCCCTTCCTCTTATAAACATGTTGTTTGGGTGCTCTTTCTCTCCATTGGGCCTTGTCTTCCTGCAACATTTTCTCTTTCAAACAAAATTTGACATCCTTGCTTAGGTATTTTTTTAGGTCTGAGTTCAAATTCATTTAAAAAATAGTTCAGTTTCAATTAATAAAAATGTCTTACTTTTTATTTGATGTCCCATTTCTTCACAGGCATTCCTGTGTTCATTACAGAACCTTATCTTGCAAGATACACAATTTTAGGAAAATTATGTTCATTATACATTCAATGAATGCAACAAAATATCATATCTGCCCCAACATGTATACAGATATTATGTAATGATTAAAATACTATAAAACAAAAATTAAACCACATTCCCTAGAATAAAAATTCATTTTTATAACCCTAAAGGATGAGAAATGCTGAAAAAAATCTGACTTCTTCATTCTTTTTCATTTCTCTTTCTATGATATAGATATCTTAAAAAGAGAAGAGCACTCAACATTCCAAGAACTTCAGTTCAGGTGACTAAATATGTGGCTAATGTTTATTATGCTAGGTTTGCCGAGCCATACCAAAGAAACTGAAACAGTTCTGTGCAGTTGACCAGGAGCTAACAATCTAATAGAGGAGAAAAAAAAAATACATGCAACCATTTTTTAAAATAAGGCAATATGAACCAAGATACTGATTACATGCTATATGATGGGCTAGAAGACAGAGATCAATGTGGAATAAAAAGTCGTCATAAAAAATTTGTGGAGAAGATAAGGCTTGAGCTAGATGTTGAATAATGAAAAGGATTTTTAGCAGGCAGAAGTATAAGAAAGTAAATGATTTTGTCACAGACAGAGAACGTCCTCATGGCACAGAGTGACATCCTCCAAAAGTCTCTCTCTACTTTCCTTACTAAGAACAGCAAGAAAGCACTAAAATTCTCTCTCCCTCTACAGTCTAGAATGTTTCTATTTTAGAATCCAGCTGACATGACATCTGATCTCTGGTGGGTAGGTAGTATGGAGACTTTACTAGGAAGAAGGAGAGTGTCTCTACTTCTCCAAGGACTCTTTCTATGTGTGTCTTCTATAGCTTTCCCAAGTACTTGCAGATCTGTATCAGGTCTAGACTCTCACATTCTAGCAATCAGCCCTCAGGATACAACTCTTTGATCCCCCTGTTCTGTTGGAATGCCTAGGAACAAAAAAAGAAATAGGACACTAAAGCCAGAGATCTCACTTGAGCTTTCCAATAATAGTGGTTCTTTGTATTTTCTGGGGTCACAGGGTCATCTGAGATTCTGATGGAACCCATAGGACTTCTTACACTTATGTTATCTCCTGTTTTCTTTATTTAAGTACAGCTTACTTACAATATCCCACTGAATTCCTTATTGGTTACATGTAAGTAACAAATGGAGGTAACACAAAGATAACAATATCTAAAACTACTACAGTGTTCTCAAACTAGTGTGCATCACAATCACTTACAGAGACTGATCACAGTATTTCAATAAAGGAAGTTCCCCGACCACACTTGGAAAAATACTGTTGCACAGCTATCTAAGCTGACTAAATCCTTTTGACTTGGCATACTGATGAATTGGTTTTACTGCTAGACTTCAAACTAGAGTAACTCTTTTTCTTTTTACAAAAGATGTAAGTAGAGAAAAGACTAGGAAATAGAGGAACTATGATGGAAGAAAATAAAGAAATCCAAATCCAATTTTTTTTTAATAGTCAAAGTCTCACACTGTCACTCTAAGTAGAATGCCATGGCATCACAGCTCACAGCCACCTCAAACTTCTTGGGCTTGAGCAATTCTCTTGCCTTGGCCTCCTGAGAAGCTGAGAGTACAAGCGCCTGCCATAGGCCTGGCTAGTTTTTCTATTTTAAGTAGTGACATGGTCTCACTCTTGCTTGGGCTGGTCTCGAAATCCTGAGCACAAGCGATTAGTCTGCCCCAACCTCAGAAAGTATTAGGATTACAGGATGAGTGACAGCACCTAGCCCTGCATTGAGATCTTTTGACAGAGCCCATGATACTCTGGATAAACAATAAATTTATTCTCTGTAATTCTTGTATACCTCAATTACGTCAATTAAATCCAGTTTGGCTATTAACAGGAATCACTCAGAAATATCCAATGAACTTTGTGACTACTTTTTCTAGACACAGAGGTCTCCCTATTGCTCAGGCTGGTCTCAAACTCCTGAGCTCAGGCAATCGACTTGCCTTGGCCTCCCAGAGTGGTAGGATTGTAGGTGTAAGCCACCCCTACCTCCTCACACCCTTCTCAAGTCAGAAATCTGATTGGTGATTACTTAACTTGAGTACTTCATTCTAATTTACCCTTCATGGAAATCTTATGATTAACATTTAAATCAGAAGTTAATATTGTTCCAGTTCATCATTCCATGTGTGTGCGCACACATGTGCCCAAGAATATAAGAAAAAGGTAGCTTTGCCTTCTTGTATAGAAGACTAATTCTACAATATACCACATGATTGGTACTAAAATACACATTAACAGCAGGCTTTCGATATGTGCATTAATTTACTTTGAGTAACTTACCTATATCTTAAAGTGAGGATCATCTGAATATGACCTTTTACATGGGCAGGTAGAAAAGCCCTGATGTCATTACTGTGCACAAACCACTGTGTAGCCTTCCTTAGCATAGAATTTTATTTTATTTTATTGAATAGGGTGAAAGCATTCATCCTTTCTCCCCCTTCTGTTAAGGGCTGATTTGTGCATCCCAGGAAATAAAAAAGATAGGGACATCACAAGATATATCTTCCTTGCTTTGATGCCCAGATTCAAACACTATTATTTATACTCTGTATTAATCACTGGTAAATCTTTGCCTTTCTGAGGCATCATATGTCCTACTGACATTCAGATGGTTATCTTACACAAGTGTAGATAAAACAAAAACTCAAGGTGGTAGAAAACAAAAACAAAATGAAAACATTATCTTTCAAATTCTCCCAAAGGTGGTATGAGTAAAATGTTTTCAAATAATCTGTGATTAAACTTGGTTTCCTGCAGTAATGTAAGGGCTATTCATTTCTGTTTTGTTCCAAGGGATGCTAATTTAAAGGTATTAGGTAACTTCGTTTTGCCACCTAATTGTCAGGTAGATTATGAAATAACATTAAATATTCCTATTACTATTAGTTTTTTTTTTTTTTTTGAGACGGAGCCTCAAGCTATCCCCCTGGGTAGAGTGCCATGGCATCACAGCTCATAGCAACCTCCAACTCCTGGGCCCAAGCGAGTCTCCTGCCTCCGCCTCCCAAGTAGCTGGGACCACAGGCGC
>CAUYQV010157880.1:0-26397 GCA_963574575.1 Galagoides demidoff | reverse complement strand
CCAAACAACAATGATGGCTGCAACCAAAAAATGGCCGGGCGTTATGGCGGGCGCCTGTGGTCCCAGCTGCTTGGGAGGCGGAGGCAGGAGACTTGCTTGAGCCCAGGAGTTGGAGGTTGCTATGAGCTGTGATGCCATGGCACTCTACCCAGGGGGATAGCTTGAGGCTCTGTGTCAAAAAAAAGAAAAAAAAGTTTTATTTTTCTGCATATACCATTTAAAAACCCCAAATCAGTGCTCCAGCGCTGGTTAGCAAAGCCTTGTGTGGGGAGGACGTACCATCTAAGGTCCAGAAAACTGAGTTGTGCTTAAGTTGCTGAAAAATCATACCTTCAAAGGGTAGTCCTCCCAGGTGTCACCATCGGCTCAGACAGCCACAGCAGTCTGGACGTGCCACTCGTTTCCCTCATGTTGCCTCCCATCTGTGCCCTGTCCCCCACACCCTGTCCCAGGTAGAGAGCAGAGTCCCTTTCACTGAACGTCCAAACACAGACATCTCTGTTCTGTTAAAAAACAAAACAGCAAAACAACCTCCCATGGTGGGCCGTGACCTAGGTGGTCCTGACTCTGTACAGAGTTATCTTTCATAAGCCTGCAGTACCCACGCTAGGTGGCTCTTTGAACTGGCTTTTGGGGGTACAGAGCCCCATACCCCAGGAAGTTGGCAGCACCATTAAGGTATATGATTTGGGGCCTGGAGGAACTGATGTCAGCAGAGAGGCCCTTCCATCTCTCGCAGAAGAGTGTTCTGGGGGGCACGGGGCTTGGTGGCATGCAGGCCACCTCCTGATTCCCTGGTTCTTGCTGGGGCTTTGTATCCTGCCTAGAGCATGGGCAGCTGGTGCCTCTGGGTATGCTCGCCCTCCCAGGGTGCTGTTCACCGGGTGTTGCTGGTGTCCTCCCTTGCTGGTTTTGCCAGTGATGTCCTGGCTGAGCTGCCCATGTCCCGTTCCTGCGTTGGAGAGCCCGGGGAGCCCATGTGAGCATTTCAGGCTGAGGCTCAGACCTGGCACCTGAAGGTGTGCGGAGGCGCCCAACCCTCCTCCCCCACACAGGGTGTAACCCAAGTAGACTGATCTGTAGGAAGTGAAATACAGCTTCTGTGTAGGTTGTGACTTCACTCTTTCAGATTCTCACTGCACTGGGTTCTGTCAGTTACGTGGATGATTGCTGGGAGGTGGGATACCAGTTTATAGGCTGGCCTTTTGGGTGCCATGCCAACCTGTGATCTTGACGTGTTTTCTGAGAACCTGGGCAGAGGAAGCTGAGGTGGGGAGAGAGGCTGGCACTGTCTCGGACGCTCTGTGTCTTGGCAGCAGCCTGCCCTGTGGCCTGTCCCTCCCACGGGGTAGGAGGGTGCCTGGCCCTGTGAGGCCTCTCACATCCTCCACTATGCCTGACACAGATGAAGTGTCATGACCACTTTTTAAAAGGCCCTTGGAGCTGCCCGGTGGGCCTGTGTCTCAGGAGTTATGGTTTCTAAGAAAACAGAAGTTAAGGTTTTGAGAAGTTGCAATGACGGAACTTGAAGTCTGCGGTAACCAAAATATTTTTTCTTGTCCTTAAAATTTTTCTTTATATAAATAGTTCAAAGGACTTTCTTTTTTAAAGAGAGAGATTAAATATTTACCTTTTGAATATGAAAACTGTCAGTCCATGAAGTGTGTGTGTCTGTTTATCCTTCCGATCCAGGCGTTGAACCAGAGCAAGTCAGTGCACTGATGCTACTGTAGTTCACACGGATCTGGTTTTTTCAGGGAAGTGTTTTAAACTTCTAGGTCTTAAATTATGCTTGGTAGTAATAAGTGGGTTTTTAGAGTCCCGGCCTCAGGATTTAGAGGAGGACTTGAGGTCAGCCTGTCTTATCCCTTGGTCAGCAAGGCTAGGCAGTGCTGAGCACCTGCAGTTTGGACCCCACTTACCCCCCCGAGTGGGGAGGACACCTACCTCCTGCCCTGAGCCTCAGGGGACTTGTGTGGCTCCTGGTCTCCACTTTGGGGTTATCAGAACGAGCCGAGACCTCGTCCGAATGACAGTTCCCTAACCGTCCCAATGCTGCTCCCTTGCCTTTCTGGGTGAAGCATCCCTGCTCAGTGGCAGTTCACCTGGTCTCCAGGGCGTCCAGCATTTCTTCTTTTCCCCATTCAGTGTTGGCTTATGTCGCTCTTAAAGCACTGTGGCCCTGAGGGAACCCAGCAGGCTCGGCCTGGTCTGACTCTCAGCAGTGAACAGAATATTAATGGTTCCTGTTTTAGAGACACTGCAGCCTGGGGTGTGTGTGCAGCCCAGAATGCCCCAGCACTGGCGTGTTTCTGAACGCACTGATCCTTGAGCTAAGCCCCATCCCTGCGTCGGCTCAGCTGTGCCACTACAGAGCTGACTTTCCAGCCACGAGTCTAGGACAGTGTTTTTCAACCATTTTTATCTCCTGGTACAGTTGAACCTACACTGAAGCTTCCCTGGTACACTTAAATTATGTTGACTAAAATAAAATAAATTTGAATTTTTTTGAAAATAATTTAATTAATCATCTTTACAAATTTTCGCGACACACCTAGGATTCTCTCGTGGCTCACATAGGTGTGCTGCAGCACGCCGGCTGGAAATCCCTGGTTTAGAATCTCACTGCATCATCCACGGGCTCAGTGTCATCCTCTCAGCGTGCCTCGGGAGACTCGGCTGAGGGTGCTGGCACTGTGCAGGCCTTGGGGCTTGGGTGCATTTGCTGTGCATCTCCTGGTTGGGTGTGCTCTGTACGTGGTCACTGAGGACAGGTGGTGGTGTGGCATCCCCTGCAGAGAAGCTCCAGTGGATGGAATAGGCAGTCACCTGCTGCGTGTGGGAAGTCGCTGTGCTAACTTGTGACTCCCTCGTCTCTCAGTTCCATTTATACAGAGAATTGGTTACTCGGGCTGCTCCGAGACATCGAGCTCTTTATTCAGAAGTTAGGAAAGATAAGTCTCATAGGCTCTTTCTCCCACAGGAGTTCGGTTGATGTTACTGTGGATGTGAATAGTTTCGAAACCCCAGTGAGAGAGGACAGGAAAGTGACTGTTGTTACCTCCCGTAGGGGCTTTACAGACTAACCCTTTAAGAATAAGAACCACTGCATTTTCTATAGTGTTGCTATCAGGTTTGCAAACATGGGAATAGAAGTTGAGTACCTTATTGCTGGAATAGTCATAAGATAATAAATTATCTGTGTTTGCAGACTCTGTGCCCAGCCTATATTATGTGTTAATAGGAGTTTTGGAATAAAAAATTGAAGGTAATGGAAGATAATTCTAGATAAAATTATTAAGTCTTACTGGGATTTTAAAAATGATTTATTCCAAGGCTACATTAACACGGTGATGGGAGGGTTCTGCTTGCTGGAGCGAGTACGTCCCTTTGTCTGTGGAATCTTCCCCGCTTCCCCCTCGCAGGTCACAGATGGCGTACTGCAGCATAACCAAATGAGACACTGCTGGGTTGCATGGCCTTCGGTGAGGACTGCAGCCTTTCCCTTCACTTAAGTCCACTCTCTGCACACAGCTCAAGTTTCTGGGTCAGAGTCTTGGCGCTGTCTGCTCACCGGGTAGTCTTCAATTCAAATGAAGTTGGTAACCTTTTTACTAACTCAGAATTCTGGAGTAGCTTGGGCATAATGTTATTGACCATAAAGGGCAAGTGTCCTTCCTTTTAATAAGGAAGAAAAAGGTGATATGATAACATGCGTGGGGAAGTTGTGTGTGCACACGCGTGTGCATGTGGGCGATGGGTACTCAGTGCAGGGAAGTGGGGGGGGGGCGTGCTGTGTTTCCTCTGTTGCTAGTTTGTAGAGAAAATAGCCAAATAATTTCTTAGAAACAAATTATAATGACTTTGTGTCCCACATTCACGATGGTCAAACACTATCAGGTACCCTGTGTGGATGGACTTACCTAGTCTGTGTTTAGATGGGTGCAGGCTACACCTGTACTAGGCAGGCGAGCAAAGTCGCCCTCGGAGATTATTTTCATAAGAGCTCAGCTGGACAGTGTTTATAATGGAAATGAATGGGAAACAAAGTAGCTTTTAAACATAAGAGGATGGATGATATTCCTGAAAGGTTACATGTGTTACATTTTTTTTCACGCTAAATATGGAGAATCAAAAGTTCTGTAACTGCAGTCACCAAGGCGAGCAACCTCTCTCTGCCCAGGTTGCTTGGTGAAAAGTGATAGTTCCCTAGACGTCTTGGACATGGTCACTCCTTATCAGATGTACCGTTTTCAAATAATTGTGCCCATTCTGCTGTCTGTTCACTCTGTTCTTTCCTTTGCTGCACAGAAGCTTTCTAGCTTGATACTGTCCCATTGTCTATTTTTACCTGTGTTTTTGGAGTCCTATCCAAAAAATCTTGGCCCTGAGCTACGAGTCTTAGAAAGATGGGGGATACAGCAGAGACGGGGGTCCCCAGGAGGTCTGAAGCCACCCCCACGCTTCAGTGTCGGGGCTCCCTGCTATCTTCAGTCATGGTTACTCAGCACTGGCAGTGGAGTGAACATCGGTTAAAATTTTCCTTCCTGCTCTTTTTGTGTTTCTGAATAAGGCAACAGGAAAGTAAGGACTTTGGGGGCAAGTTCTGAAATTCCTCTGATGCATTTTCATGACCTGTGGGGTGAGAAATGCTGTAGGATCGGCCTCACGGTTCCTGTTTCTTTGCTTGCCTTCATGAACATCCCATGATGTAAAAAACAATTTTATGTTATTTTTATCCGGGAGCCACTCTGAATTAGGGCAGCTTCTCAATAAGGTCCCTCCTGCTCTCCATTTCATTTGGCTTTTACATCCAAATGTCAGACTTAAGATATACAAATGCTCGGCTAAACAAAATAGCATTTAGAAAAGGTATTGGCGCAGGCTTAGCTTTTTTTAGTTTTTATTTACACACACACATATAAATATATAATTTTTTTTCCCCTTTGAGTGGCCACTGAGCATTACAGTGGCACTCAGGCTGGGGAAGGAGCACGGCTCCACTCCTCCTCAGAGGGAGGAGGTGATAAGACAGCGGTGCCCTCTCCGCAGCTCTCTTTCCCATCAAACCCAAGCCGTCTTTTTGCATCAGAAGTGTACACAGAGCAGGGCTGAGTCCAGTGTTGCATGATCTTCAGAGAAAGGTGGGGTTTCTGTATGTCCCACTATTGCTGCTGGTGGTCTGACGAGGGTGGCCCCAGGGCTGCCACCTGGCTTTCACTGGCTGGTCCATTCTCAGGTGTCCTTTAGCCAGGGCTAGGGGCTGCGTCAAGGAGGCCACCAGAGGGTCCCCTGTGAGCCCACTGCTGCTGGTGCCCTGCACCTGTCCCCTGGGACCAAAGCCTGGGGGTGGCGGCTCTGGTCCTGCCGGCTCCCTGTTGTCCTGTGCCCTGTCTCTGTCATGCGGTGTCACTCTGATTTGCCGGACTTGCTGCTTGACAGAGTCTGTATGGCCAGGCAGGCATCCAGATGCTCCAGGCCGCAGACCCCTGTCACGCAGCCTGGCATTGCCCCTCACACCCGTGCCCGTCTGAGGGAGTTTTTTAATTCACTGTAATTTATGCATCCTGTAGTCCTGGGAGTGCCCAGCCTGTCAGGCGCTGAGATGAAGGCTGATGGTTGTCACCAGGGCCTGGTGGTGCCACAGCAGACAGACTAATGACGTTCTCCTCTCACTCCCCCCACTCTCCTCTCCTCACCTCCACGCTCCCCCTGCCACGGCAACGCCACTGCCACCGCCACGCCATGCCACTGCAGGGACGCTCCGGACGCAGGCCCGGCCAGGAGACTTCATCTGCGTCGAGTGCGGGAAGAGCTTTCACCAGCCCGGCCACCTCAGGGCCCACATGCGGGCACATACAGGTACCCCCTGCCCGTGTCCCCACGGGGAGTCTGGGGGAGGGGGCTCTGTGTCCACAGCTTGAGTGCCCACAGCTGTGGACATTTAGATGTTGGCCCCTGTGGGTGAGGCCAGGCCATTATGGCCAGAATTATTACCAGGCTCCCTCTGTTCAACACCTGAAATAGTTTTCATGAGTTTTTTTTGGTATCCAAGTATCATGTGGTTTAATTTGCGATAAGCCTGTTTGCAAGTGCTCCATTCTAATTGGCGGGTAACTGATTAGTGGTGGTGCCACCGCATCGGCTGCAGTCTGAGCACCTTTCACACGACATGCCGCTGCTTTTATTTCCTCATTGGTGCTGGCTGGACTCTGGGGGGTGTACCTGGACTCCCTGGGATTGGGCAGGGAGGCACTGCAGACCCTGGGCCTTGCTGTGCAGCACTTGCTTGGGACCTGGTTGGGCAGGGCCAGCAGGGCTCCAGAGAGGCAGGGAGACAGCTCTTCTTCACAAGTGAGAGGGCTGTGTGCACAAGCGGTCTGATGTGGAATGACACAGGCCAAATGGTAAGTGATGCGGGAGGAGGGTCCCTTCACACACGCGCTGGTAATTAATGTTGTCAGTGATTGCTTTCATCAGCAGCAGAGTCTGAATTAAAAAGGGCAGTGGCTCCCCGGCAGCCATTATCACAGCCTCTTACTGTAAGTGTTACGGTAAATCGGTATTTTCCGGCCATAGGCTAGACTCTGGTGCTTTTTTTTTTTTTTGTGAAAGTGATTAATCTGAAATGGGCTCATTGAATGTGCAATGGCAGAGAAGCTTGCAAGCTGGTCTGTTAACAAACCCCTTGTTCCCACAGTGGTGTTTGAGTCGGATGGACCCCGGGCTTCTGACGCTCACGCCACCTCTGCTGATGCCCCCCGACAAGTAGGTCTTACAATTAACTGGATGTCTGGGTGTGGATGTGGCAGTTGGGAGAAGTTAGGCCATGATGTTCGTCACTAACGAAAGCACCAGATTATTTTTGTACTAGACATGTAAATAATTTTGTGTTGCTTTGGTCCAGAACCTGACCCGTCAGGGTCGTCCACAGGTGACGTACGTTGAAGGTCACTTGGCCCTGAAGCAGGTGGTTCAGGTACAGCTGGCTGGTGGTGGTGTTGGGGATGTGGGGATTAGTAGAGATTGATGACTTAAAACACTAGAAATTCCTGCTTTTTTCAAAGATTTTTTATGTATACGTTTGCTTGAGAATAAATGACTCCTTTAAGAACACCTTTTGAATTACTCCGTTAAGAAATGTTTCATGTCCATTGCCGTGTCCTGTGGCATTACAAACACTGCTGGTGTAGCCGTGGTACATAAAAGTACTGTGTGCAGGTGTACATCGAGTGTATTGTTGCTCATGTGATTTTTCTACGTAAACCATTCAACAGGCGCAGAGTACACAGAACACCCTCCTTGCGATGGGTTCTGAGCATCGCTCTGTGAGGCACATTCCACCTCGTGGGGGCTCTCAGTTCTCTTGGGCTAAGAGCACCTGGTTTTTATGGCTCTTCCCTCTTTCTGTCTCGCCTAGAGAATGTCACACCCACTCTCTTGTTCTTACACAAACATTCTCTACGTAACTTTCTAGCTTTCTGCCCCAGAAAACTCTGTAACTGTAAATTCTGAAACTGCAAAGACTTTCTTTGCCACCAGAGTAAATATCCCAAGACCTACCTGGGTGATTGAATCAAGTGAGCAGGTCCTGTCCTTGGAGATCTTGTCTGATGGGTTTCTGGTTTTGATGAGGCCAGTGGTGATTAAGACCTCCCAGGAATATCTAGAATCACTGGAGTGGAATGAGACCACCCACGATACTTGAAAATTGTTCTAGTTCACTTTATTTGAGGAAAGAGGTAAGGGACGTGAAACGGTTTTGCCAAGGACCTACTCCTGATTGAGCTGCTGTAGAATTTACATTTACCCGATCAGGGATTTTGTATATTTTTTAAATTTCATTTTGGAATTTCTGTTAGAATTTTTATTTTTGTTAAAGGCCTTTTATTCATGTATGTGTATCATTGACAGAATGCCTTGCCATTTGTTACAGTTTTTTAGTTGAGTGCCTTCTGTCTCTCTTAACAAAGCCCATAGTTTTAGGATATAAGGCAGTTGTTTCATGGTGTTAGGACCATTTGTGAAATAAAGATAACATCTTGCCAAATACTGAAGGAAAAGATTTCCCAAACGCATGTGACCTCAATTTGAGTTAGGTAGTACTCTCTCTCTCTTTTTTTTTTAAACAGAAATAACCCCCCCTTGCCTCACCCACAGGGACCGTGGTCATGTGTGTGTGGGATGTAGTAACAGCAAGGTCATGCTATGTGGGAGAATTACATCTTGAGATTACAACCGGAGCAAATCCAAAGTGTTGGTACTTACACAGGTGACCCATAAATCCATCAAAGCCTTGTTGGTAAGAGTGTTTGCCAAGGGCAGGGAACGCAGAGCTGTGAGGAGCGTGGTGAGAATCTCCAGGAGCACACACCAGTCTCTTTACTGATATTAATAATACTACCTAAGTCTCTAAGGTGCTTGCCACAGGGAGATGCAGGACATTAAAAAAGCAAATCACTGAGACTCTAAATTATTTCTATGTTACTTTTCATGCTGGGAAATTATAATAATTGTCACTCATCCTTGATGCTAAAGAGAAAAGATGTATTTACAAGGTTGTCTTTGGTTCTGTGAAGACGCTGGGATTTTACACTGAGCACCAGCGAACATCGTTGTTTGCAGTTTCAGTAACTGAGCCTTGTGGCCTTGGTCGTGTGGGATTCAGACTAACCTACATGTTAGCTCTGGGTACACGGATCTCAGCACCTGCATCCTTGCCGTTTGGAAGGCAATGGTCGTTCAGGCCATAACACTGAAACGGAGTGAGGTTCGTATGCCTCTGTAGGCTTAATCCTGCCTTTGAGAGCATGGCCTTGGATAGGACTCTCTGACCCTCATCACGTTTAAAGTTACTTTTGTTGATTTCTCCCTGGACGCTCTGGTTCTCTAAGGAAATTCCATTTTCCTTAACATTTTTTGGAGCTATAGTTTTAGGAATTCCCATAGAGAATCACCTATTGGCTAGGATAGGTGAAGAACCCACCAGTAATAGGTTCACATCATAGGGTGGTTCTTTCTTACCCTACACTTCCCATTGTTAAATTTGAGATATGTCACAGATGTGCAGAGCAGTCTTCTGTAATTTGTGTCTGCAGTGTGGCTCATACTTACCAGCCATGTTCTTGCTCAGGCTTGAAGTGTTTTACTGATGTTAATTAATGTTTAAATCAGACGTTTTCCTGTGGGCCTTAGAAGCTGTGGCTTCTGGCTTTTCTTAGTTTTATTTTTTTAAAATCCGGCAACACTTTGCATTTATGCAGAAATTATTTAATGTGACACTTGAAGCTGTCGGACTTTTACTACATGTAGGTATATGTAGTAGGTGCTAAATTACTGAATTAAAATGGTGTTTGGAAATTCACTTTCATAATCATTTATTCACTCATTAACAATACTCAGAGCACCTGCCATGTTCCAGGCCCTGAGCAGGATATTGAGGAGACAAAAATAAATATTTTTCCTGTTCTTTTCCTGAAGGTCTTGTAGGGAGTTGAGGCAAGGAGGCAGGACAGAGTGGGACAGTGCTGTGGTATGATGGGGACCTGTAACCCAGACTCGAGGTGTCGAGAAGAACATGCTTAGGGAAGAGGGGGGGATGTTTCCAGAAGAAAGCTAAGCATGTGGAAAGACCCAGAGTGGCCGAGCAGGTGGTCCTCAGTATAGCTGGGGAGGGAGTGTGTTGCCCGTGGGCAGGGGCTGGAGCTTGGCTCTGGAGAGACACATGCATTTCATCCTGAGGGTTAAAGAGGGTAAGATGCTGACTTCTCCAGCATCAAATCTTCAGAAAGGGTTTCGGATCTGGACACTGCTGAGAATGAATTTGTGGTGGTTCTTGTTTAGGGTCCGAGAACCCCTTTCCAGGCACTTGGCTTAATCCCAATGAGAGACAAGGTGGTGGAGTTGGGCTGGAGCAGAGCAGGTGGATCTGAGAGATGCTTGGGAGGAGGCAGAGTACAGGCCTTGGGCATATGATGGGAGGGAAGGGATTCAGAATTGAGTAGATCCCAGGTCTAGCTAAGGTGGCTGGCCTCAGGGAGGATCCATTCTCTGAGCCTGGAGAGGCAGAGTGCAGGCATCGGGCATGCAATGGGAGGGAAGGGATTCAGAATTGAGTAGATCCCAGGTCTGGGTAAGGTGCTGGCCCCAGGGAGGATCCATTCTCTGAGCCTGGAAGGCGGAGCAGAATAAAATCAGATTAACTTCAAGTTAAATTGGAGGGGCTGCTTTGAAATCCAAGTAGGAATGTCCAATGGGCAGGTGAATTAAATGAGTTTAAAATGGAGAAGAAAGATCCTAGTTGAGAATACATATATTTAATAACTATCAACATTTAAATTCATTCAAAGCCCACTAGTTCTGCTTTGAGAGACCTGGATAATATGAATTGTTAATATATTAGGTTATTGAGGGTAAGGCTCTAACTTTGATTAGACACGCCTACTTAACCTAGGAGTCCTCATCTCTGAAAGTGACCGTAGCACTGCTCACTTTGTACCTTGCTCAGATGTGCAGTAGGAGATGGGCCATGCCTGACAGCATGCTCTCGCTCAGCTGCTGTCAGTCATTGTAAAGAAGAGCCATCCTCCACCCCCCCACCCCACTCTAGCGCTCAGACGCAGGGCGCCTGCACCCGTGTGGGCGGGGCAGACCGTGCTGCGGAACTGAACGTGACCGCTGCTTTCCTGTGGTGTCCCCAGCTTTGACACAACCTGCAGGTGTGCTTCTCTTGTTTTGTTTAAGCGACTAGTCGTTAGTTGACGAGGAAACCGTCAGTATGACAAGTGGTGTCACCACGGACACAGTTCCTTCATCCACTGAGCTGTGTTCGGAAGACGTCTGGCGGACAGACATGGCTGCTGTTTGTTTATGGGACGGGAGAGAAACTGCCCCAACTTTGCCGTATTAATATCTGAATTTTCTGTACCAGAGTATGCTAACAAATCTTGCTGTTACCCTATTTCTTAGCTAAGCAGTTCAAAAGGCGTGAAGCCCAGGTGAAGCTACTGCAATCGATTTGATTGATCGCAGGTCAGCGTAAAGTTTCCCATCAGCACACAGATCAACTTTGAGGAGAAATGACATAATTTCTTCTGCTGTGTTGCTGGTAGCAGCCTTTTCCCCCAGCAAATCCCCTGTGTGTTACAGGCATATACTTTTAGGAGGTCCTAGAAAACCTCACAAAACCCAGCTATTCAAGCAAGTGTTTCTTGAGAGCATTCCTTGCACGGTTAGTGAGAGTGGAGAGGACAGCGGAAGCCTCAGACGTGCAAGGTCCGGGTCAAACTAGAGGGTTTCCAATAGGCGGCTAGCTCACTGCATCTGGGCTTCTCATCTCTTTCTTGCAAGTTGATTGGTTGGTTGTAAGCACAGGTTTAGGTGTGGAGTGGGCGGAGCTCATTCTTAAAAGTTGATTGGTTGGTTATAAGCACGAGTTTTGGGCGTGGGTGGGGGGACTTCCTAGGGGCAGGGCTCATGGGGAGTTCAGACATCCTGCTGAGGGGTGATTTCTTCCAAACCAGTGGGAACAGAGGGGCTTGTCACTGGTGCTTACTGTCTTTAGGATTATGACAATTCTGATCTAACAGCTAATTTTTCAAACCAAATTCTGTAATAAGTGAGGGAAGAGTTCATGCATCTTGCCATTTTAACGAGGCTTTGTCATCTTTAATACAACTGAATAAATGTTTAGTTTCTAGTAATCACTGACATTTATCACTAGAAAAAAATTCTTTGACAATAATATGCTAAAATAGGAGTGCTACTGTTATACAGACCTTAGAGAAAAAATTAGCTTGTTTAGTGTTGTGGAGAAATACTTCTTTTCCTGTTATACCATTGCTAAACATTAGAAATAAAAATAATTTTTGAAACTAAGAAAAATTATCTTCCCTCCTCCCCTCCTCAGCATCCTGGTTTTGGGATTTAAAGACCAAAGTGCTGAAATATGAAATCTGGTGTTTTGATTTGTTTGGATTCTTTGTCAAAATCTAAAGACCATGACTAATAGTTTATTTCTTATTATTCTAAATGCTATTTTAAAATAGTTAAGCTGAAGAAATAATTCCACTAATCAAAATTACAAAAAATAAACAACCTAATTTATCTCATTTTTCGCTATGGATATCATAGTACCAGTGATGGAGAAGTCATGTAGGGTGGTGTATGTGAATATCTGTATGCTCTATTTTAGTTTCACCTTTAGGGTCTCAGCATCACAGACCAGATTTTGAAATTCAGCTCATTTGTTTAATCCTTTCTTGTTCATAAAACCAAACAAACATCTTAAAACACGGTATCCATTTTCTCCAACTATACCATGTTACCATAGCAGAGAACAGAGCTAATGCCTTATGCAGCATGACCACGGGCATGGAAGATGGAAGGCCCTGGCTTATTGGATGAAGGTCATAGTCAATAAGGTGTCAGGTATAATTGGTCCTAGGCATTCAGCATCCTGCCTTATAGCCCCATGGGCATACCTCAGTCTGAAGACCCGTAGGTTCTTGTGTGACCAGAGGGTACACACTTTTTTGTGTACACATCCTTGATCCACATCCATCACTGTATATACATTTCCTTACCGTATAAAGAAAAAAGGAAAAGAATTAGACCTCATGAAGTCCCAGATGTCAGCATCCATCTCTGGTACTCTGAGACACCTTTTAGAAAAATAGTATTTCCTTCTGCATTACGGAAAAGTCCCCAATTCACAGCTGTGGAAAAAAAGCCAAATTTTCTAAAAGCAGGCTTCTCATTTTTTGACTATTTTTTTCCTTGTGGGAGGAAAAGGCAACTTTATATGCTCAGGCTATCACTGTGTGTCCTCCAGATTTGAGTATTTCTGCAGCTCCCTTGTAACAGACTCCATTCATTTCTTAAGAACTCTGATGCGCTCTGCTATGAATAATACAGGGGCGCCTCCAAGGAATCACAGATTGACAATGATTCTCAAGAAAAGTGGTCTTTGGACATATCCCATCAATGATGAAGAGGAAGTAGGCATCTGGAATCATGAACACAGTTTAGCCATGTTCTAGTTCCCGTTATCTCTAGACTTGGCAGTGCTTCTCTAAAATTAATATTTTAAACATTTTTGGCCAGGTGCAGCAGCTCATGCCTATAACCCCAGCACTTTGGGAGGCCAAGGTGGGAAGATTACTTGAGGCCAGGAATTAGAGACCAGCCTGGGCAACATAGACCCCATCTCTACAAAAAATAAAAAGTAAAAAAATCAGCTGTGCATGGGGGCATGCACTTACAGTTCTTGCTACTTGGGAGGCTGAGGTGGGAGGATGCCTAGCCTAAGAGTTCAGAGTCACAGTGAAGTCTGATTGATCGTGCTGCTGTGCTCCAGCCTGGATGACACTGGAAGACCCTGTCTCAGACAAAACAGAATGACTTCCTGAGTCCTGCATTTTAAAAGTTCAGCCATTCGGGGGGAGAGAGCCCTCTTCTTGTCACCTCTGGAAAATTTGATTAGTACTCTACGTCTGTGCTTTTTATTCAAGGCGTGTTTGTGGAGGGAGATCCAGGTGGACACCCCACAGGTGTCATCTGTGCAGGACCCACCCACACACAGGTTTATTCACATCCTCCAACCTCGTCACGTGGTCCCTGGCACATCTGTTTGCTCCCACATGGAGACATTCAAGACCTGTACCCAACAGCTAATAATACTCCCTCTTTCATCTTGATAAATACAAGTGCCACTTGCTTTTTCCTGAGCCCGGTCAGTGACCGGTCCCTCCCCTAGAACCCCAGTGACTCATTCATGGCCTGATGCCGCTGTGCAAAAATGTAAACCGTTTTTCTCCGTTTATAGCAGGAAATTCACTGTCTACTTAAGGAAGTTTTATCTCATCTCTCATTCAGTTACTGTTTCCTACATTTCAAATAAACTGCCATCTACACCACTGTGCCCACCCCTCATAAAATTTTGTTGAATAATTCCTAACTTCCACTATATGTCGACTGGTAGATTGTCATAAATTCAGGGCCAGCTTTAAATGGGAATTTTCTGAAACTGTTAACTAAAGAGAAGCACTTAATTCATCATGTCAGCCAGATCCCCCCCCCCCCCGCCCCCGTTCTTCCTAGGGCTCCCACAGGCATAGCCGGGAGCCAGTTGGGGTCTTGTGTGAGTGCTGTAGCTTGTGTCTGCCCCTTAATCTCAAGCAGTTGGTTTCACTTCATCAAGATGATTTTAGCTGAAGGTTAATGCAGTTAAGTAAGATTAATTTTGCCGTGGTGTTTTTGTCCTCAGATTATAAACGCCATTGTTCAAACAGTGATGCTTCCAGTGTCATCTGAGAGCTTCTCTGAAAGCTGCAGGCTCACGTTGATTCTCGTTTTTATCTTGCGGTTCACTTGACTTTAGAATACCCCTTCTCTTTTGCCAACGTAGTAATTATTTATGGAAATTGGAGCGAGCGCTCTCCAGTTCTGACAGACCTGTGTGAGAGCTGTGCTTTCTCTCTGTTTGTACGGCACCACTTCTAGCCTTGTTTTGGACCCTATCATTCACTTGTAAATCTGTTTTGTGCCATAGAATTTTGCTTTCTGGAATCCTTCCCTAATTCCCTCTTTCAACCTTTTCTTGAGAGCCGATTCAGACACTATTGTTTGACATTCTTACATGTGGAACAGTTAAAGTCTAACGATCCTTTCTTAAATCATTGGAAATAATTTCTTTTTTTTTTTTTTTTGAGACAGAGTCTTATTATGCCACCCTCAGTAGAGTGCCGTAGCGTCACAGCTCACAGTAGTCTCAAACTCTTGGGCTTAAGCAATTCTCTTGCCTCAACTGCCTAAGTAGCTGGGACTACAGGCACCCACCACAATGCTCGGTTATTTATTTATTTTTTTCTTAGTTGTTGTTGTTGCAGTTGTTGTTGTTTGGCAGGCCCAGGCTGGGTTCAAACCTGCTAGCCCCGTGTATGTGGCTGGCGCCCTAGCCACTGAACTACAGACATCGAGCCTGGAACTGATTTTTTTTTTAAAGCTGCTTCCCCTTTGAAGGATTCAGGCAACTTTGAAGTATTTTATGCTCGTATAAAATAAACTACGGTGAAAGTCAGGGATCTTGCCTGCTTGGCCCGTTTGCTCTGTGAAGGTCATGGTTTATGTTCTTAGGTGTTGATTAGAAAATGCATAGGAATAAAAAAAAAAGAAAATGCATAGGAAGAAACACACTTAGAAACCAAAGATGGAAATGAGCTTTTCTGTTGTTGTTCTCCTTTTTCTCATCCAGGGGAGAGACCATTCTAACACAGGTACCGTCCAGACAGTGCCTCTCAGAAAGGGAACCTAAGGGCAGTTTCCGACACCCCGGCACCGGCCACCGTTGGCAGGACCCTCGCAGACATCCCGGCAGCCTCCCACTAGTGACCGTGAGCACCTGTGGAAAAACAGTTGGAGGACTCCCGACTAGACACCTCACCCCTGGAGCTGCTGCGCTGGAGTGGAGACCCCAGGGAGAGGCCTCTCCTTCTCAGACACTTAAAAATAAATGAAGATGCTATTCTCTAGAATTACCCGTAGACACTCCGTACGCACACGTGTGCCCACCCACCACAGTCCTGTATTGCTTACTATAAACAGTGGTACTGGCAGGCACAGTAGGGACGCCAGGCAGCATCTTTGTTTTCAAGACAAGTTTGAGACACTGGAAAAAAGATACTTGTGTGTGTACTGGACAGAGTGGAGAAGCTGAGCGCTGTGCCCGGAGGGACACCCTGAGGGACTGTGGAGAGGATGTCCGAGCAGAAGGTGGTGGAGTTGAGGGTGATGAAGTGTTCATACTACTGCCTCTCTTTGTCTTAGTGGGTATTGAAAATAGCGAGTAAGGAGGAGGAGGGAGGTGGCGTTCAGGTGCTGTGGAAACCAGGCTTGGTGGAGCCGGAGCTGCTGCCGTGACCCTAGTTATTCAGGGGCTCTGTGGCATCACCCCCGGTGCGGCCGCTTCCCAAGCTTGTTGCGTTTTCCCACCACGTTCCCTGCCGAGGGAACACGCCTGTGGGGATAGGTGCGCTCTGCCTTGGGAGAGAGCTAGTTAACACTAAGAAAAGCAGGCTTCTTTGTTTATTCTCAGGACCTTTTTGTAACAGGGCTACATTCTGCACCTGCTCACAAGGGGAGACCACACGTCTTACCAGATGATTCAGCCACTGAGTCCTCCTGATGTGGACCTGTTTTAGCGATGGCAGAAAATCCCTGAGCATGTGGGGGGGGCCCTAGACCACTGGGGTTCTGATGCTCTGGAAGCTTCTGTCCTCAGCCCCCCATCTCTCCCCCTACCACTCCAGCAAGTAGGTGTCTTTTCTCGTTGGGGCTGGTGACCTCCACAGGACAAGTGGCTTTGTTCCCAGAGGTGGGGGTCACCAGGCCTGTGGGTGGGGGCGGCTTTATATACCTCTTCCTTAGTAATGCAAATGCAAGATTCCGTGGTGGGGGTTAGGCCCATGATAAAGGATCTCAAACCATGCAGTGTACGCAGTTAAAATTGTATTCCACACATATAAATGTTTTCTTTCCCCATTGCCGTGACACTATGTGTGATGGTAGTATTTCTGAGAGTTTCAGATTTTTGCACATATGATTTTATGCATTATCAAAAGTTACTGCTGCCTTGAATGAAAATGTTCTGTGAAATTTTTTGCAAAAGCTTTACTAGGTTTTTTTTTTTTTTTAAATTGTGAAACTTTTGTAAAGGCAGGAAATGGATTAAAACGAGCATGCTAAATATATTTTTCAAAAAAGCAATAATTTTACATGTACAGAAATTATCCTAACCTTTAATACTGGTGAGAGCGACAGTTTACTTATAATACAGTAATGGATTAGTGTGGTTTTTGTAGAAAATGGGCTTCTGATACAAAGACTTGTTTAAACACACACACATACACACAGACCCTAAAGTGTGGTTTTCTTGTTTTAATGACTTGTTGAATTATTATATTATTATTATTATTATTGTTATTAGTTAATGTTTGGTTCTGGATTCTACTTGTTAACTGAGTTTAAATTACTTGACGGTTCAGGCTACTTTGCAACACTCGCAAACAATGCAACATAACTGGCTAGCTGAGACATATATCTATTTTTTTTTTACTTACTGTTTTTCTGATATCCTTACACCAGGTATATATGAGAACGCTCTGTCCTCTTGGTGTATCTAGGAATACCCGGTGCAGATACTGTCCTGTGACGGTCCCAGACTGTTCCGTAAAGTTCCTTTGAGCAAAGTTGCAGAGACACATTCCTCTGTCCATCTGAGAAATCCAAGTTCCTTTCTCTTGATTTGTGTTGGATCATTTCAGTAGTTTTCCCAAAGTGCTAATATCCTGCATCTTCTGACTTTTATTTTCTTGGCTGAAAGCAAATGGTGACAGTGAGGAATGTTCCGGGACGAGTGATTCAGTCCTGTCTGTTTCTCTGTGTTTTAGTTATTAAAAAGACATTCTGTACCCAAAGCGACACAAAAGTGTAGTGTACGTTTTTACTGTTGCAGACGTGGCCCGAGAGGTGCAGCTGCCCTCTCTAGAGCTGGAGGTGTCTTTCTTGCCGGTGGCAAGTCTCTCCCTGGAGCGTCTGGTGGGGGAGAGGGGCGCACGCCGGGTCCCACTGGCAGCGCCACCATCCGAGTCTGGCTTCCCCTACGGTCGCAGAGGACAGTCAGCTTCAATAATGTCATCTTCGTAGAGCGCAGAAGTGAGGGTTTTACTTAGACACGCTGGAGGGGGACCCTCTCGGAACACCACCCTCCAAGACCCGCCGTGCGTGGGCCTGGAGGTGTGGGTCCGTCCTTTCACTGATCATCAGTATTGTATTGGTTTGTTACTTTGTTTATGTCAGTTTGACCATAGTATTTAATATGATTTCTGTTTTCTTATTTATTTAGCCAATATGTTTTGATTTGCTTCTTTCGAGTGATGGTTCCCGCATGATACTCTTCTGTACGTCGCCTGTGACTGTTACAGACTTTCTACTACCTCTGCCAATCTGCTGTTCCCTCGGTTCTTAACAGGATTTTTACAGTGTTGCGTCTAATGTAACTGAGACAATAAAGGGTTTGGTTGTCTACGCTGCAGCTTCTCCGCGTCTCTCCCCTGCTCTCTGCACGCTGCCTTCCAGCTTGGCTCAGGCCAAGTCTAGCTTTGCCTCTGGCCATCTTCTCTCTCACCCCCTCCTCCTCCCCCCTGCTCACATCTCTTCCTCATTGAATTCACGTAACACACCCATAATGAGCTCCTAAAATCTTTCAGGTTATTCACTTTTTTTCTTAATTTGAAGAATGAACATTTCTCTGAAAAAACGAGAGGTCAAGTATCTTCTCTGGGAAATCGTCCCCTGTCCCCGTCCACATTTTTGCCTGGTTCCTGGAAAGTCAATTACTGTAATTGTAGGTGGCTAAGTTTTCCACTGGAAAACGCAAATAAGCCTAGTGAATTTAGTCTTTTTGATTTTGAAAAGTATTAAATGTTTTCAGAGGTTACCCTGATATTTAACTATTTTTGAACCAAGGAAGATATTGGTCTCCTAAAAATAAGGTGCTCCAGGAATTGGCAGTTGGGAGTTACATGCAGTCGCTCTGAGGCAAAGGAGGGTGGATTGTGGAGCAGACTGTCCTGGATGCATGGGGGTGTCTTCTCGCCTGCCGCTCTGCCCAGGTTGCTGAGTGTGGTCCGAGCACCTCTGCACAGGCACATGTGGGGTTAATAGTCTGAGGTTCCTCGGGGACACAGCCCTGATCAGAGCAGGGGCCGGTGGTCTCACACTGGCGCAGCTCCAGGTGGGAGGTTTGGCAGCTCTGGTCCCTCAGCCAAGGGTGGAGTGTAGGTCAGGGATCAACGGAGCCTCTGCCGGATCCCAGGCAGCAGGACCTCCTGGGCATTAGTGGCTGGGGACTGTCCACCAACATTCCTTCTTTAAAACAAGGCAAGCAAACAGCCCTCCTCCGACCCCCGTGGAGTTTTGAGAGGTTCAGTGCTGTAGAAGGGAAGGAGGCGACTGTGTTCACACAGCTTTACTCTCCACTCCAGAATGTCTGAAGTAGCATATGCCATTTGACTGCTTTGAACTGAGTGAGTTCTAACTGTAGAACATGTTATTCATTGGGCAGAAAAAAGAGGAAAAATTCAC
This sequence comes from Galagoides demidoff, assembly GCA_963574575.1. Lineage (NCBI taxonomy): Eukaryota > Metazoa > Chordata > Mammalia > Primates > Galagidae > Galagoides > Galagoides demidoff. Next base: position 7,254 of record CAUYQV010157880.1, on the reverse strand, counting down.
AGGCCAGGACTTGAAGTGGCGATGGGGCCTTTGCTGTGGTTGGTGCCTGCTCTGAGCCGTGGTGCCCCTGCGGGAGCAGCACCCCAGGGAAAATGTTCATTCTTCATTGCTTTGCTAATTATACTTTGAGGCAGTAAAATGCAAAAGACCATAGAATTTGTATTTCCTTTTTTAAGATACAATTTATAACATTATATTTTGTACTCTTTATATTAGAATTTGTAACTAGATTGTTGTATTTAACTCTATTTCTGAAAAAGTAATTCAATGTTTTAGTTGTGTGATAAAATTATTTAGATAAAACATATTCATTCTATTGGAACTTGAAATAAATAAAAACTTCTTGGAGTTCTTGAGATTTGTAAGACATTTTTCCCCAATTTCAGAGGGTGGCTTAAATTGTCTGGCGGCCTGGCCTGTCTTGATCTGGGGTTGGTTATTTTTATTGGCTGAATGAACATTCACCAGAGTGTTAATGTTCTTTATTTATATAAACAGAAGAGTTTTAGGATGATTCATAAAATGGTTCACCCCAAAAGATGTCAGAACGGCCCTAGTATTTCTCTCGAGATTTTTGGGGCCTCCTGGGTATACACACACTTTTTTTTAAGGGATGGTGACTGTGTTTGCGCAGCACACCTGTTTGCTCCTAACACGCTGGCTCACACTCACATCTGCACTAGCTCCCATGTGGGCTGTGCAGGTGCAAACCAGAGGAATTCTGAGTCAGCCTTACGCAGATGACATCTTTGCATCAGAAACTGGGGCAGCGTGGGGCCGGCACTGGGGTTTGCTATGGTTTACTGAGGTTTACTGATCAGATGGCAAACATTGGTTCTAGGACCATCAGCTGCAGTGATGGTTTTAATTTAAACAGATAAAATGTGTTTTAAAGTTAAAAGATGTAACTGTATCTCTGTTGACAGAAAAAAGAAGGGAGGAAGTAAGTATTGAGTGTGGTTTTCCAAATGTGCAGGGCAAAAATGACAGGTCTGGGTGTCACTGGCGTCCCTCTATCCCAGCCCTGCCCACCCTGCAGAGCCGGGACCATGGAGAACGGCGTGTACCCCTCCTGTGCTCTGGGATCTAAGTGCTGTTTGGAAGGCGTTGCTGAAAGGCCTGTGGATGGTGCAGACTGCAGTACAGACCTCACCAGCTTGACAGGCAGCTAGAATTCAGCAGGAAAGCTGACAGCACTTGGGATACGACAAAACATAAGGCCCTGGCCCAGCTCCTGTGTGTCACCTGATGTGGGGCATCTTCTAGGTCCCAAGTGGGTGTGCTGGTGTCCCTATGCCCCTCCCTGTCTCAGGTATTCCCCAGTCCTGGGCATCCTGCAGTGACCTTGTCCTGCCCCAAGGAGGCAGCGTTGCATTCCTCTTCATCCTTCTGCTCACCCAGCAGTGAGGAGACGAGGCCCTACTGTGTGCTGCTCCCTCCTCAGCTCCTAGGAACTGGGTGGGAGACAGTGGTTACCGTGTCTCATGTCCCCATCTCATACCAGGCGCAGGAGCCAGGCATCACGCTACACACACAACCACATGAAACAAAATGGACCAGAGCCTTATGACAAGACCATTTCTCTTCATTGTGCTGCTGGAAACAGCAGGGGCATGTTCTTAATCTGTGTTACTAATGTCTCAATCCTACCTTTTAAAAGGTGAGCATTATTCAAGGATTTAGCACAATTAGCCAAAGAGAGTGTGAGATTCCCTGGTCTTTGCCGGCGTTGACACATTCTTGGACTGTCTGGTTTCCTCACTGTCAGCCGAGGCATGAGGGCCTGGGATGGTAACTTCAAGGGAAAGGGGCTTATAGAAATCCTCCAGGAAGCTGGGAGTGTGGAATGGACACACCCTCCTCCCTCTGAGTTCCTTTGTGGAAGAGGAAAATTTAGTGACCTGAACTTCACAGTGAGAATGTCCACTTAGTCCTGTGGCTGCTATGGGAAGATGCCTTAGAATGGGTAGATGGTAAACAACATACTCACTGCCCGTGACTCTGGGGGCTGGGAGGGCCGAGAGCAGGCACCTGCAGATTCCGCTGGCTGAGGGCCTCTGCTCCGTGGATGATGCCGCCTTCCTGTGACTTGACAAGGCAGAAGGGGCGGGCAAGCTCCCTCCAGGCTCTGGACAGGGACCCGTTCAGGAAGGCTGTGCCCCGTGACTGTGTCACCAGCCCAAGACCCTGCCTCTTAATACCACCACATTGGGTATTAGGTTGCACCATACAAAATTGGGGGTAACAAAAACATTTAGACCATAGCGAATTTTTTTTCCCTTTTTTCAAGTGAGTAGATTAGGGCGATTCCAATTCCAAGCCCGTGAATGGGCTGTTGGATCTGCTAAGAGCAGAACATCAGAGCAAATTCTTAACTCATTCCCCAAAGTTTCAACTTTTAAAAGGCAAGTGGGATCGTTCTTACCTTTCTCTGTACCTAGATTTGTCCGTGGAAGAACCGTGTTGAGTCACAGGAAATGTGGTTCCCACTGATCCTACACGTGTCCTATGCTGGGCTCTTCCGTTTTGGGGATGTCCTTAAGGACTGGTGTGGCCCCAGGACAGGGGTTACTGGGGAGTGAAGAGAGGGTTTCACTGAAGACAGACTTCCCATTGATCGAGCAGCTATGGAACTTTCGGACGCCTGGCTGGATGTTTGCTCCTGCCGGTCTGCGCAGGAGTTATCTGGGTCCACATTGGCTCACGTGAAGAATTATCCTCGGATCCGGACACACGGTGAGGTGGTTTGCCCTTTGCACAAGTGGCAGACTCCCTGGCCCTGCTCCCAGGGGGAAGCTTATGTTCACTTCTGAGGGATGCAGTGCTGAACTCCCTGTTCAGAGAAGTCACCTGCACCCAGACAGGCAGGCACCTCTCTCCTGATCTAAGGATTTCAGGCTTCTTTAAAATTACAGAAATTGTACAGACATTTTTTGCCACGTATCCACTTAATCAATTGCTTGCTGTGTGGTAAGTACTGGGGTGGGTGGTGGCGTGGAAAGGTGAAGGGGATGGAACTTGCCTCTGGCCTGTCCGTGGAGGAGGCTGCCCTGGCAGTGCCCAGCTCTCCTTCAGAGGGATACAGGTGGGAGAGGAAGGGAGTCACCTCTGCGAGAGGCCAGCCGTCCCATGGGAACTTTTGAAAGGATCTGATGAAATGACTGGGGTGCCTGGGATTTAAAAACATTTCCTTTGATATTCCACCTTAGCTGACAATCTGTAAGGCCACCTTAGGAGAGAGATGACGAGGGAATTCCAGTGCGGGAAAGCCTGAGGAAATGTATTTCTGGAAACAACCCATAGCACATTTAGAACATATTTGAATTGTCACATCTGACAGAGGAAAGGGCCTGGGACCACTGTCACTTATTCCTGATGACAGCCAGTCAGAATGAGGCTTGCAGCAACAACATGAGCAGCACGTCTATCAGCCGGCAAAACTGTGGGGAAAAGTGGCACCAGTGAGCAGCTGACCAGTGCCCAGCACGGCGCACCTGCGTCTGTGCTGCTGTGTGTCTGGCACTAAAGTTGGAGGGACCAGTGGGGATTGGTCAGTGGGAAGCTTGGGCATGAGGCACAGCAAAGGTGAGGTGGTTTAGTTGGGACAGGCTGAGAGGAGCCTGCGTTGGGGAGGTCATGGGTCACAGAAACAGCCCAACAGTGGCTATCTCGGTCTAGCTGTCGGTGAGCATTGAGAGAGATTTAAGCACAACATTGACCAGGCCGCCTGTGTGCCAGGAGCTCCCTGTTCCCAGGTGCTCTATCAGCACTCCTCATCATGGGGTCAGGAGCCCCCGTTTGCAGAGGAAGTGATGGTCTGAGAAGTGTCACTTAACCCGAGGGACACAGCACAGGCTGTAGCCTGCAGAGACACCTCCCGAGTCCAGGCTGGGCGGGGGCTCCACACTCTTCTTGTTGTGCTGACCGGAGGTGGGGCGTTCCGTGTGAGATGATCTGTGACGGGTCACTGCCTTCTGCAGCATGGACACATCCATCACCCAGAGGTGGTTGTAGCGACCCTGTGACGTAGGAGGGTGTGGGTGCTGTCAGTGGGCTCGAGAGATGTCTGAGGACCATCTCGGAGTCAGAACAAGACGGCATGTGTGTTAGTGACCAAAGCTGCTGCTGGGTGCCCTGTTTTAGGCTGGAGTGTACACCGGGACTGGAGCACCGGGGGTTCCCAGGATCTGGCGTGAGTTCCAGACACACTGGATGCTGAACAGCGTGACCCATGGCCTCTTTTTTCTAGGTTCTGTGACTTCTGCTGGTTCTTCCCCTTACACACACATGCTTGAGACCCCCTTCTCAAAGTGCCCCAGCCAGGAGAGACCTTCCTGTGGTCCTGAGTCCCTCTGGTGCCTGCCTGCCCCTCACCCTCTGTCTTCCTGAAACATCCACCATCTCTTCACTCATCCTGCGGTCAGCACCACTGCTAACTTCCCCCGAACGTCTCTCGTCGGGGTTAGGGAGGTCTCTGTTGTTAAGTATAATGATCATTTTCTCCTTTTGCTTTATGTTTTATTCTAGACTTTTCCATTCTGTATATTCATCATCTAGATTCAGTAATTGCAGTATGTTGCCAAGTTTTGTTTTTACCATTCACACTCGTTGTGGTTGTTTGGCTGGGAATATTTTAAAGTGATTCCTAGACATTGTGACATTTCAGCTGTAAATAATTCAGTGTGCATCTCCAAGTTGTTCAGAGATAGGTAGAGACACATAGACACAAAACTAACAGGCTGGGTTCTCCTCTGTCCACACCGAGAGATACGTACAGACCTGTAAATAGCAGGAATGTTGCCTTCTCGTCTGTCTACTGCTTTGGTTCCTTTTGCTGACCCCTGGGGATGGGGATTCTGCCTTGGACCACACACCCTCCGACATCCTCCCTCCAAATTGCTACCACAGGAATTTTATGGAACATACGTTAGAACATTCCACTCCCTTGATCATAGTCTTTCAGTAATTTTTTATTACCTTTAGAAAATTCCTGAGTTCCTCCCTGTGTCATGCAAATCTTCCCATAGCTCAGCTTCCATGGTTACCCGCAGACACTCCCAAAGGAGATCATTGTAAAAGGTGCCTTTGCCACGGCCCCCGTCTACCTGGCTCCACAACTCCAGTCACCAAGCCCCCTGTCCCTTCCTCCATGTTCTTGTAGATACTGGGCATTCCCGGTTTTACTGCAGTTACCACATTTGAAACTAAAAACATGAGCGCTCTCTGCTGCCTCCTGCTGCCGAGCTCTGAGCCGCAAGAGCAGCCATGGTGCATCACGGTGGGCTGCCTGAAAGCCGGGATGGGCCAAGACTCCCGGGTGCTGGTTAAATGAACACGTGGTGGCCAGTGCGTGCCTCAGTGTCCACAGCTGTGCGATGGGAATGACCACTGGGACCCCACGTCCCTCCTGGTGGTGGTGTGGCAAGTGATGCCATAGGCTGCACTGTGTAGCCGCTGATGTAATACAGGAGTGCTACAGAACCAGAGAAGATCAGGGAAGGGGCCTTTGGTGGGATTCACCAGCGGACTGGGCCAGGGATGGCTTTCTGGGTGTCTCTGCTGGTTGTGCTGGAGGGCAGAGCACCGGTTGGTCACTGTGTCTGTGAGATGGAGAGAGCATATGGACAGTTTCTGGAGGGACCAGTTGACTGACTGGGACTGGTCATAGCCTGTTCTGCAGAGCTCTCCCGTGACACACACGGTGTCTGCAGACGTGTGCACCAGGGTGAGAGAAAGGTAGACGGCCTCAGTAACCCTAATTCCTGCCCAGCTCCTGGAGAATAGAGCTGTTCTCAGCTCACGGTGGCCTTTGGGGCCTGAAGTCAGGTGAACACCTGGGATTCATGAAAACACATAGGCTGGTGGATCCCCACCAACACATTTTCAGGGCCCAGTGTATGAAGCTGTGGTTGGCCCTGTCCCTCTGAGGCCCCCTGGGAAGGCCTCAGCCCCACAGTCTCGAGCCCACTTCTGGTTCCCTTGCACCCTGCCTGCTGTCCAGAGCCCATGTGGGGTTTCCTCACGTGCTAAGGCCAAAGCCTTTTGCTACAGGGCTGCCACTCTGCTGGGTTTGAGGTGTGAGAACCTGTTGAAATTAACAAGTATTCAAGGAAATGTCTAAAAGCTTGTTTATAACATACTTGTTATAAACGTACGGTTATTTTTTTATTTTTTGGAGACAGAGTCTCACTATATCACTCTTGGTAGAGTGTCATGTTGTCCCAGCTCACAGCAACCTCAAACTCTTCAGCAATTCTCTTGCCTCAGCCTCCCAAATATCTAGGACTACAGGCGCCCACCACAATGCCTGGCTATTTTTTGTTTAGTTATCATTGTTGTTTAGCTGGCCTGAGCCGGGTTCAAACCCGCCAGCCTGGGTGTGGCTGGCTCCGTGACCACTGTGCTATGGGTCCCCAGCCATATATATTTTTTGTTGCTGCAGTTGTCAGTTTAGCTGTCCTGGGCTGGGTTCGGACCCGCCAGCCTGGGTGTATGTGGCTGGCACTGTGACCACTGAGCTAGGTTTGTTTTTTTTTTTTTGGCTGGGGCTGGGTTTGAACCCACCACCTTTGGCATATGGGGCCAGTGCCCTACTCCTTTGAGCCACAGGTGCTGCCCCCAGTTAGCTTTTTGATGGAGATCTGCCTTAAGTTAATTTTAAAATCAGAGAGTTGGAGACTGTGTGTTCAAAATTCCCTGTCGTGCAGATGGATCCCAGGGCGCATCTCCTGTGTCTCCCGGGCACTGTGACCGTCTCCAGTTTTATTCTGTATTGCTGTCACACGACCCATGCTGTATTTGTGCTTCAGATCTTGCACGTTAAGCATCTTCTCGTCTCTGTGGCCGACTCTCCCTCCCTGCAGCTTTGCAGCCTTTAGTCTGCGTGGTTTACTTGAATTTTCCCCAGATTACCTCACCACGACATGTCTGTGTTCTCCCTGAAAACTTTTGCCTGTGGAGGGCACCGTCCCTGAATGGGACTGGGGGTGCAGCGGGAGTCTCAGAACTTCTCAGTGAAGTGAGGACAGTGATTAAAACCCAGCGGTCTTAGAAAGATTCACTTGTACCCTTGTAAGATAAACCTCAGAAGTGATCCCTCCAATCTCCCTCAACGTGAACATTTTAAAACAATAACTAAGAAAATGACATGAAGGCTATGTTAACCAGTTTGATGGAAGTGTTTCGGATTGTGTGTGAAAACCCCACACTGTACCCCAGAAGTGCATTAATGTACATAATTACCATTCAATAAAA
>CAUYQV010157877.1:0-19045 GCA_963574575.1 Galagoides demidoff | reverse complement strand
TTTGCCCATTTAGCCTCTGGGGTTACTTTTCTTTTCTTATTGATTTGTATTTACTTTCTCTATATCATGGCTATTAACCTTTTGCAATTATATCTATTATACCTATGTTCACCCAGGAAGCTGTTTGTCTATTGTTAGTTTGTCGCACAAAAGTATCAAAATTTTAGTGGTCAATTCTGACATTCTTTTCCTTTGGCATTGTGTGTATTGCTTACAGGAAGGTTTTTTTTCCACCCCAACATTATGGAAAGCAGTTGTTATTATCCAAGGATAATTGATACATGGAAAGATGGCTTAAAGTGAGCCCAGTTGAAATAGGGGAAATATTTTCATAACAAATAATGAAAACAAAGTTTGGGGTGAAATTTTATCTGTAACTATGAAATTTAATGTATTTTTATATATCTAACAAAATGTTTGTTTTCATTTCAACCATGACCCAGGAAAGAAATCAGGCTTTTTTAGAGGAGGAGAATATTTCTGATAAAATTCTGTGATTTTGTAACATCGCTTCCTTCATTTTTTATAGCACAGTCATCTTTACAAATAATATTTGCCTCAACAATTCTCCCAAGGGGCTCTCTCACTCCTTCGATATTTAAATCATTTCCTTTTGAGGACTCTATCCTGATTTTCTTGTCAACTTTCTCTTCCTTATTCCTTAACTGGTCTCTGCTTCCAAGAGACCTCATTTGCTGACAGCTTTGCATGAGAGTTGAGCAGTGATCCACCATCATTTTCATCAACTTCATGAAAAATCCTACCTTCTTTGCCAGATTTGCCTTGTGATTATGCAGTCCATTTGTTCTGGCACGGCATCATTGAGTATTTGTAGCACTAGACTGTCATCAGAGATTTTTTGGTATCTGAACAGATGTTCGAGCAGAGGAAGGTTTTATACATGGCCAGCCATTAGGTAATATTTTCATGATATGTGTATTTTTGCATTTTTGTGCAATTAATTCTATAACTTTAGGATTTCAGATAACGAGTACCAGAATGGTGAGGGCTACTTGAACCTACCATTCTATTTAATTCACCCAGATTTGAGGGCATGAACCAAGCACCACTCTAGACAGGAGTAAGGACCTTTGATGGTGGGATTCCCTTCACACGCAGCACCTGCTTGCTCCCTATGGAAGAAACCATAGACCCCCTACTCTATACTCCCTCACACTCACACACACCACCACCGCCACCCACTCTCTTCCTTCTAAACATTCCATGATGGGCGGCACCTGTTGCCCAGTGGGTAGGGCACCAGTCCCATATACTGAGGGTGGCGGGTTTGAACCCAGCCCTGGCCAATTAAAACAGCAGTAACAACTGTAACAAAAAATAGCCGGGCATTGTGGTGGGCGCCTGTAGTCCCAGCTACTTGGAAGGCTGAGGTAAGAGAATTACATAAGCTCAACAGTTGGAGGTTGCTATGAGCTGTGACGCCATGGCACTCTACCGAGGACAACAAAGTAAGACTCTGTCTCAAAAAATAAATAAATAAATAAATAAACATTCCATGATAACCTTGAAAGTTTATTTCCAGAAACAGTGGGGACAAACCCAAATCTCATACATGTTAGCAGACAAAATCTTGGTCAAGGCACAAGTTTATTTTATTTATTTATTTATTTATTTAGACAGAGTCTCACTCTGTCACCCTGGGTAGAGAACCCTGGCATCATAGCTCACAGCCACCTCAAAGTCCTGGGCTCAGGCAATTCTCTTGCCTCAACCTCCTGTTGGGACCATAGGCATCCACCACAATGCTCGGCTAGTTTGTCTATTTTTTTTGTAGAGACAGGGTCTTGCTCTTGCTCAGGCTGGTCTTGAACTCCTAAACTCAAGCATTCCCCCACCACCAAGCCTCCCAGAGTGCTGGTATTACAGGTGTGACCCACTATGACCAGCCAGGGCACAAGTTTAGATGTGAATCACATCTTCCCTGGCAAACTGGTGAGGGTCACATTGGGAGGAAAACGAACTCGTCCTTTCTCCCAGTTTTTGCATCTATACTTCAGGAGTGACTCAAATGAGACCAAATTCCCAGGTTATACCATGTTAAACAGCTGTGCCTGAGCCTCTTATCATGCTGGGTGCCACAGTGAAGGAGGAAAGATAGGAAGGCCACATCCTAAGTGCTTCAGGACCTTACAGTCCCATTGTGGGGACAGTAAGTAACATTACAACAAAATGCCATGAGGATCACTTATGAGTATGTTAGGGAGCAGCCACATGGGATGGAGCAGTGGACTCATGCTGGGGACCCCAGAACCCAAGAAGGCTTCCCCTACCTACCAAAACTTCAACTGGAGCAACTGCTGTTATCAGGATTATGTATTACATCGATGCCACTGAAGATGACTTGAAGAAAAGATCTTGTTTTCAGAGACAGAAAACCAGTGACTCAGAGCAGGGGTCAGTAAACTATAGCCTGGGGGCCAGATCTGGCCCATCATCCACTTTAGTAAATGAAATTTCATTAGTCTACTGTCTCTGACCAATTTATACTACAAGAGCAGAGTTGAGTTACTGCAACAGAAACAGTTATGGCCCACAAAACCTAAGATATTTCTTCTCTGATCTTTTCCAAAAAAAGGTTGCCAACCCCTGATTTAGAGGAAAGACATCTGAACCTAAACACGCTCAAATATTTGTGCTTCCATGGAGGTGGTGAGTTATGATTTAGAGGCAAGGCAAATCCGCTGGCCAAAACCTTCCAGCCATCACCCAACTTTCACCTTTATAACTTCATACTTTCAGTCATCAATTAAAATGCAAATATCGATACCAGCCCTCTACCTGCACCAGCAATGCAGGGGAAGTGGCCTGTCTCCTGCTGGGTCCCACCTGGACTCTTTCTCATAGATGACTTTCTATGGGGTGATGGAGTTTATTTTCAAGGTCTCTTTCAAGGCCTGATGCCTAATTTTGTATACTTTTCTTTTCAAAAGAAAAAATGGGATCTGCTCCAATTCTATTTAATACGTTCAAGATAGTACCTGCCTCATCCAGCATGACCTTTTGCCTCTAGACCTTGTGAACTGGAAAACAGTGAATGCTTCTCTCCACCTCCACCTGGCAGCCTCCTCCCTGCTAGGCAGGGCCTCTTGTCCCTTTGACGCTTGCAACTAGTTGGGTGAGATGGTTAACTTTATGTGTCAACTTGGTTCTGCCACAGTACCCAATATTTATTAATAGTCAAAAATTATTTTAGATATTTCCGTGAGGGTGTTTTTGGATGAGATTAACATGGAAATCAGTTGACTTTGAGTAAAACAGATTACCCTTGTCAATGTGGAAAAGATTGATGTCCACTGAGCAAGATAGCATTCCCTTGAAATAAATTTCTCTTTATAAATACACTTCCTATTGACTCTGTTTCTCTGGAGAACACTAATAATGCAATGAAAATCAGGCCAGGCCCTCCTATCCACCTACATGGGTTCAAACTGGGGAGGGATACGAGAGGTCCAGGTATAGTGTCCAGGTCAGCATTGCAAAGTTGGGCACCTTAAGGGTTGAGTGAGCCCTTGCCTTGTAGCCATTAATACAAAGAATGCTTCCATCCCCATTCAGGCCCATTGTATCTGTTCTCTATTACAGAGGGAAGAGGACAAGAAGTTGCTACCCCTAAGACCTTACCGAAGAACTTCACGAGAAAGCTGAGATTCACTCAGACGAAGCTGGAAAGGAGAGAGGCCTGTAGTATTTTTCCCAGAGATACTTGGATTTCAAAAGGGAATAAAGTATACTTGGTTACTTGTGGTTGTAGTTTTCTTCTGAACACATTTGTGAATTTCCCATGCATTCTTCACTTAGTAGGCTTTATTTTTACCTTGGAAAAATGCAATTTAAATACAAACTTGGCTCAGCACCTGTGGCTCAAGAGCTAAGCCGCCAGCCACATACATCTGAGCTGGCAGGTTCGAATCCAGCCCAAGCCTACCAAACAACAATGACAACTGCAACCAAAAAATAGCCGAGTGGGCCATGTGGCAGGCGCCTGTAGTCCCAGCTACTTGGGAACCAGAGGCAGGAAAATCACTTGAGCCAAGGAGTTGGAGGTTGCTGTGAGCTGTGATGCCACAGCACTCTACCCAGGGTGACAGCTTGAGGCTCTGTCTCAAAATAAATAAATAAATAAACAAACAAATAAATACAAACTTACTGGGTGTCACTACTTCCTCCCAACCAAAAAGTCATGGTTATTTTCCCCTTGTGTTTGACACTGAGTTGACTGGCATTCTGGTGTGAAGCTGGAGTTCAACCTCCTTGCTTTTGTAGAGTCCTGGATTCACTATGGACCCATTCAGCCCGTCCTTCCTCAGTGCCTTTCCAGCCTCTGTACTCTCCGCGCGCAGCAGGCGCTGGGTGCTCTGGAGGCAGCCTGCCCAATGTACTACCCAGTTCTGGCCCTTGCTAGTTGTACGCACTCAGCCAAGTTACTCAATCTCTCTGTGCCTTGGGCTTTAAAGGCCCAAGGGTGGTTGGTTTTGGGTTTTATGTTTTTAAGTAAAATAAGACAAACAACAGATTAAATGAGCCAGCTTGTGAGGCATTAAGGGCAGACCTGACTCCCGGGAGGCCCTGGATGGAGATCAGCCTCCAGATGCTGGGAGGGCAAAGCTTAGAGGGCAGGAGGTAGAAAAGGTCCTGTCTGTTGGTGTCTATTACTGTTTTCAAACTGAAGCGGGAAGTGACCAGGCTGTCAGTTTGAGACAAGCAAAGGAGATGTGAAGAAGAAAAAAAGGGAAGGGAAAGGAGTGGGGGGATGTTTGGGACCCACACACCCCTCAGGCACCAGGCTGGGGTCTTAGATATTCCCCAGTGCCACATGGGTAGGAGCAGAGAGCAGGACTTGGGTGAGCACAGGCTGCATTCCCCCCAGCTGAGAGGATGAAAAATGTCAGAACTAAGGACATGGGTCACAGCATGGGCAATATGACAAGCAGGAGAAGCAGACAGCAGGAATGTGGCTTTCTGCTTTCTTCTGCAGGAAGTGGCCAAAATGTAACATGGCCAGAATGAGCTGCCCCACCAGCTCCGGGAAGAAGGAACGCAGCCTCGCCTTTATTCTTCATATTGAAACTGGCTCAGGCTGCGACGCACCAGACTAGCAGGAAGTCCAACATCTCCTGCTTGTGGCTTCCCACCAACCTCTTTGCATTGTTCAAGAAAACCCCACATGCTTGTTGGTGTCTTTAAAGCCAGTCCCATCCAGTCATATGCAGCAGAACTCAAAGGCCCTGGGGACCAGAGAAAACCACAGCTACTTCCACAACAAGTCTGCTCTGAAATTAGCTGCACTGCCAGGCAGTGAGGATTGCAAGAGCTGGGATCAAGCACTCATCTTGTCTAATTCAAAAGATCATTGGCATTACCGTGGGCTTTAAGACTTAGTGACTTTTCAAGGCTATAAAATTCCACTTTCCCAAGGATATCTCTCCTCAGGAAGCTCTACACTCAAAACCAGCCCACACCCCCAAGGTCCCACTCAGCAGCACACATCCACCTAACACTACACCAGAACCATCTTGCCTCCCATAACCACCTGCCCCCCACCCCTGAGCTCAGGTCACCTGGCCAGAATCCCCCTTGTCTTGGACTGGCAGCCTCAGGAGGAAATTGGAGCGTGTCTGTAGACCCACCTTAGCAGGAGGCATCTCAGACTGTGGAAGAGATTGGGGTTTCCATTCCTTTCCTCAAAGCAAGTTCCTTATCTCCCTACACTGTAGCGACCAGAGGGCGGAGCATTCTCACAAAGTCACCAAAAAGACTCTTCCCTTTGTGTAGGGCAAAGCTTGCTACACATGTACGTGGGCAAAGGGCTTACCTGATGTTTCCCTGGACAGAGACAATCTAACTTGCCATCTCCAACTAGAGATAGAAACAATTAGCAATGGTACTTTCTCTCCATAATGACAGTTAATTAATTAAAGAGTGATTAAAGATACTGTTGTTATTGCCTTAATTAAGCAGAAGTAGACAGGTTTAGACCTTTTTTCTAAAATTAGATCACTTAGGACACTGGTCCTCATTCACTCATCTGACAAATATTTCCAGCATGTCTACTATGTGCCAGGCACCAGGGATGCAGTAGTGAGCAAAAAAACCAAGTCCTGCCCTTGTGAAACTTGCAATCTCATAAATTATATTAGGTTGCAAGATGCTAAAGAGGGAAATAACAGGGTTCAGGAGGTAGGGAGGGCGGGAAGAGTGAAATTTTAGATAGGATGATCTGGAAGGGCTGCTCTGATCAGAAGACATTACCCTGGCACACCTAAGAAGTACAATGGCTAACCCAGGCGGAGCAAGGGAGGCAGGAGGGGAGGCAGAGCGGGGGCCAGCACAGAAATGTGGACTGTGCCCTGCACAAGATGGGGAGTGCTGCAGGGTTTCAGCAGAATAACCACATGGTCTTAACTTGCGTTTTTTGTTTATTTTTTGTTTTTTGTATTTGTTTTTTTTTTGAGACAGAGTCTCACTTTGTCTCCCTTGGTAGAGTGCTGTGCCATCATAGCTCACAGCAAACTCCAACTCTTGGGCTTAAGCAATTCTCTTGCCTCAGCCTCCCAAGTAGGTGAGACTTCAGGCACCCACCACAAAGCCCGGCTATTTTTTGTCACAGTTGTTATTGTTGTTTTAGCTGGCGCGAGCCAGGTTCAAACCCGCCAGCCTTGGTGTATGTGGCTGGCACCAGAACCACTGTGCTACAAGCGTCGAGCCTCTTACTTGTGTTTTTAAAGGACCCTGCAGGCTCCTGGCTCCTGTGTGGAGAAATAGACAATGGCAGAGACAAGGTGGAAGCAGAGGGACCTGGTAGGGAATTGTTCCCATTGTCCAGAATGATGTTCCCTTGAACTAGGCTGAGTAGGTAAGAAATGGCAAAAACACTAAAGTCAGTAGAGTTTGCCAAGAGATTAGATATGGATATGAGGAAAAGAGCAAAAGATGAGCCATTGAAAGAATGAAAGAAAAAGATTGCAATTTACCTATATTAAAAAAAAAAAAAGAAAGAAGTACCAGTTAGGATGGTGAGTTGGGAAGTAATCAAAAGTTTTCGGTTAGGGCGGTGCCTGTGGCTCAAAGGAGTAGGGCGCCGGCCCCATATGCTGGAGGTGGCAGTTTCAAAAAAAAAAAAAAAGTTTGTGGTTAAACATGTTTGTGTTTAAGGTGACTGTTGGACAGCCAAGTGGTGGAATCAAGTCTGGAGTTCAGGGGGAGGGGCTGGGGGCATCTGGAGTAGTCACTACATAAAGGGCATATGAGATGAAGGATTGGGCTTAGGGAGAGATGTTGACAGAGAAGAGGTTGGAGGGGTGAGCCCTGGGTATTCTAATGTTTACAACACACAGAAAAGAGGAGGAACCAGCCTCAGATCCCAGAAAGAATGGCTTGTGAAGTGGAAATGAGAACTAGAAGGGAGTGGGGTTTTGGAAATTAGGTCAAGAGGAGGGCTGACATCAACCCATGAAAGCACAAATACACTGTGGTGTATGTATGCCGTGGAATACTATTCAGCCATAAAAAGGAGGAGAATTTACCTCTTTTATACCTGATGGATTTGAAGAACATCCTCCTAAGTACAGTGTTACAAGAATGGAAAAGGAAGTATTCAATGGACTCACTACTAATATGAAACCAATAGATGAACAACTACAGACCCATGTAAGAGAAAAACACAAGTACATTCAAATAAGGGGGGAGAGGGAAGGAGGGAGGGGGTTTGGGGTGGGGTGCTAACAGGCACAATGCAGGGGTGTATGACACACCTCCTGGGTGAAGGGCTCAACTACAACTTGGACTTCACCTAACAAATGCGAACAATGTAACCTACATTGTTTGTATCCTTACACGAATTTGAAATTTTAAAAAATAATAAAAAAAGATGAGGTCTGAGACTTGATGGCTGGAGTTGGCAATATGCAAATTCTTTCCAGCCTTAATGGAGTAGTTTGGGTGGGGTGTTAAGGGCCAAAATCTACTCGGAATTGACTCAAGAGATAATAAAAAAACAGAAAGTGGGGGAAAGTATGGAAAACTCTTTTGAAGGGGCTTGCCATTAAGGAGAGCAGAGAAGTGGGGTGGAAACCAGAGTGAAATGTAGGGTGAAGGTAGAGTCTTCCTTGCTGTTTTAGGATGATCGGTCAGCAGATTTGAGTGCTGATGAGAATGAGTCCAGAGAGACCAGAATGTTGATGATGCAAGACAGAGGCAAACAGTCAGAACAGTATCCTTGAGTTGGTGAGGTAGGACAGTTCCCAGCACAGGCGAGGAGGGGATGTTTCTAGGCTGAGTGCACAATAATTCAGCCCCTGTACCAGGAGAGGTGAACTGCAGAATGATGAAGCTTTTAGGTCGCAAACTATTACGCCTGGAAGGTTCTTTCCAACTGTTTGCCATAAGGTGGCAGTAGATGGCTATGGCTTCATATAATCCAAATAATTCTTGAAGTGCACTTTTGGGAAAATGGCACAGCTGAAGTCCACTGAAGTCGACTTTGAATACATTTTTTTAAAAGACACAGTCAGTATTCTGGACATGCTGCTGCCTCTCGTCCTTTCAGCCTCATCTGAAATATTATCTTTCCAGTCAGCCTTCCTCTGTCCAACTTAAGGACGGGATGCCCACAGAGACTCCTAAAGGATACGTGACTTTAATGACAGACAACTATTAATACTTAGGCAACCATAACAGGGACTGACCTGACAGCAAGCAGAGGTAGAAATTGTAATTGGAGGTGATTTCAGTAGCGCAGAAAAGAGATGCCAGTGGAACTAGAGCAGGGAGTATGATGCTGTGATTTATAATGAGAAATATATACAGGGTGTCCAGAAAGTTCATGTCCAATTTAAAATTGCACATGAACTTCATGGACATCCTTAATTTGGTCTTCATCCTGTTTCCTGGCACACAGCTCCTAAGTCCATAGGAATCTCCAAACTGATAGGTGCCTGTTTGTACCTAATGAGATAACTGGTGGCTGGGGGCCCTGGACAGCCTCAGATAGAGGCTGGTTACCAGGGGAATCCACTGTGTGATTAGAGGATTGGGACTTTCAGCCCTAACTACCCCTCATCTCCAAGGAGGGGAGAGGGGATGAAGGTTGACGTAATCACCAGTGGCCAATGATAAAATCAAGTATCAAGCTTCATACTCAAGCTTCCAAAAAGACCCCAAAACTTCTGAAAGGTTCCATCTTGGTGCTGAGCACATCTATGTTCAGAGAGGGTGGTGCACCCTAACTCCAGGGACAGAGGTTCTTGTTCTCAGGACACTTCCGAACCCTGCCTTATAATTTCTTTATCAAGTTGTTCATTTGCATCCTTTAAAATATTCTTTGTATTAATTAAGCTATGTAGGCTCAGCACCTGTAGCTGAGCTGTTAGGGCTCCAGCCACATACACTGGGGCTGGCGGGTTTGAACCCAGCCCGGGCCAACTAAGACAACAATGACAGCTGCAACAACAACAACAAACAGCCAGGCAGACACCTCTAGTCTCAGCTATTTGGGAGACTGAGGCAAGAGAATCACTTAAGCCCAAGCGTTCGAGGTTGCTGTGAGATGTGACGCCACAGCATTCTACTGAGGGCGACATAGTGAGACTCTGTCTCGAAAGAAAAATAAAAAATAAAGCTATGTAAATCATCAGTAATGAGCAAAGTGTTTCCCCCAAGTTCCATGGCTCACTATACCAAAGCAAATGTTCAAACCTAGGAAAAGGGTTGGGGGAACCCCCAATTTATAGCCAGCCAATCACAAGTACCAGAGGCCTGGACTCGCATCTGATGCCATCTGAACAGGGGGAAGTCCTATGGGACTGAGGGATTTGGGGATCTGACAGTTACTCCAGGTAGATAGTATCGGAATTGAGTTAAATTGTCAGACACCCACCCACACTCATGTGGTCACAGAAGTGTTCTGTGAGAGTACAGGAAGAGAAAACAGCAACAGAAAACAACTTTTTCTTGCCAGTGTTGATAGTAAACTTGGAAATGACAGAACAGGCTTTATACAGGTTGAGTATCTCATCCAAAATGCTTGGGATCAGAAGTGTGTCAGATGTCAGATATTTTGGATTTGGGATTATTTCCTCATACATAATGCAATATTTTTGGGATGAGATCCAAAGATATCTAAACACAAAATTCATGTATGCCTCATATACAATTTCATACACATAGCCTGAAGCTCATTTTATACAAAATTTTTAATACTTCTGTGCATGAAACAAAGTTTTGACTGTTAGTTGTCACACAAGGAATTCCACATCAGTTGTGAAGTTTTCCTCTTATGGCATCATGTCAGCGCTCAAAAACTTTGGATTTGGGAGCATTTCCCATTTCAGATTTGCCCAGTAGGAATGCTCAGTCTGTACCTATAGAGAGATACCAAGAATGGCTCTCAGGTCTCTAGCATGTGTGGACAGGAAGGTGGTGACATGAACCAAATGCTGGAGGACAGAGTGAGGACACAGAGACAGTTTGAGAGGACGGTGAGGATGGTGGGTTTGGGCTGTGTTGTCTGAAGTCTGGGCACACCGCGAGAGGAAGGTGTGCAGTTTTACAGCCGATGGGTGCCTGGGGGAGAGGTCTGGGCTGAGGCCATGGCATTGCTTATTGTCTGCCTAGTTAGTCATAAGAGTGGGTGACACCTGCTGGGCAGAGCAAATAGAATGACCATGCCCCATCTCGAAGGTTGGGCAAAGGACCAAAGTCCACCCAGAAAGAACAGTTGGAAAAGTGTGAAGAGCATCAAGAGAATGTGGAGCTGTGAGAACCCAGATAGTTTCAAGAAGGAAGCTGCATCGCCTTCGAGGGCCACCATAAGGAAGACCACAGGCTGGGTGCCTTCAACAATGGAAATCTATTTTCTCACAGTTCTGGAGGCTGGAAGTCTGAGATCAGAGTGTCCGCAGGGCTGGTTTCTTCTGAGGTCTCTCCTTTTGGCTTGCAGATGGCCACCTTCTCCCTGTGTCCTTGCATTGTCTTCTTTTGTGCATGTCCTCCTCTCCCCTTCTTATAGGACACCAATCATACCGGGTTAGAGGTCCTCCGCAATGACCTAACTTTAACTTCATTCCTTTTTTAAAGACCCTGTCTCCAAATACAGCCACATTCTGAGGTCCTGGGGACCAAGACTCCAACATATACAAAACTCAGCCCAAAACAGAGGGCACAGACAGGATAGATAAAATAAAACATAGCATGTAGGCCCAGTAATTTAAAGCTGAAAAGTGTTCTCTGGATTTAGTAATCATGCTCAGTTGTGCTTGCTGAAGCCAGGTAGCAGTGGGTTGTACAGGAAATCTTTGTGTGGAAACTAATCCCTTTTGGAGAAATGTGGATATGTGTATATGCCGAGGGACTTCAGAAGAGTGATTATTAACATCCCTGACAATTTTTGCCTTTTGTAAAGCAAAGTGTGAGGCTATTTGGTACCAAATAATTGAAATGTTATGAATATTATGAGATGACTTCTAGAACAAAGTAATTTCATTTATTAAACACACTTTATGTATGATTTAATTTATTATAGTCTCACAATAAATCTATGAAGCATTGTTTTTTATCTTCATTACTGAGTTGAGAAAATGAGCCTTTGGGGGGTGTAAAGAATTTTCCCATAGTGATATTGCTGCAGATAACTGGGTCGGGAGTCATACTCGTGGCTACTTAAAAGCTCCAAAGACTCTACCCTGAACAACTTCATTATATTGTCTTTGTTTAAAGTAGACAGTCCTTAAATTTGAGACGGATTATTTACTAAAAGTCTGTTTGTAAGTAATTTGCTTGGAGCTTGGAATATTTTTTCTAACGGAAATGTGATCGGTGGTGACTGGGATTCCACCAGCCCACAGACACATGTTTAAAGTATAATGTATGAGAAATGCTATTTATGTACCAAAAAAGAAATATCTAAGGCTTCTGCCAAACCACTGATTAAATGAAACAGTAAAGCAAGAATACTGTTGAGCTAGAAGCTTTTAAAAATAATTTTAAATGCTAGGACTTGATTAAATGCTGATAAGGAAGTAAGTAGGAGAAAGGTCTGGACATTTTTGTGAACATTTGAGTTGGAACTCCTGTTTCTTTATCCTGTCCAATTCACTTCGAGTGTTATGGCTCTCCAGCCCCACCCCCCTACTTGAGTCAAGTCATTCACTGTCCACGGTTGGGGAGTTTCTTGACTCTTAAAGGTAACTTTGAGATGAATAAAAAATTTTCTTTCTTTTTTTTTTTTTTGAGACAGAGCTTCAAGCTGTCCCCCTGGGTAGAGTGCCGTGGCATCACAGCTCACAGCAACCTCCAACCCCTGGGCTCAAGCGGATCTCCTGCCTCAGTCTCCCAAGTAGCTGGGACCACAGGCACCCACTGCAATGCCCAGCTATTTTTTGGTTGCAGCCATCATTGTTGTTTGGTGGGCCTGGGCTGGATTCGAACCTGCCACCTTAGGTGTATGTGGCTGGTGCCTTAGCCACTTGAGCCACAGGCACTGAGCCGAATAGAAAATGTTCTTGAAAATTAGTATCCATGTGTAAAATGCTCAGAATAGTGCTTAAATATAGTCACTAGCATATCTGTGCTGGCTACTCTTCCAGGCTCTTTGACTGTATTAACTCCTTTAATCTCTATAACAACCCTATGTTGCTTCTGGTTTAACGGTGAAATGGGAGCCCAGAGAGACAAACAACTGTCCCACATTCACACAGCTAGCCAATTAATGGCACAGCCAGCATCCAAACCCACACTGTCAGTCCCTTTAAATGGGAGGAAAGGAACTACTGAATATGTGTATATCCACGTTGTGATGTGAATTTGGCTGTTACGGTTCTGGGTTTTCTGCTTAAACACCAGTCCAGATGTTGCTGTGTAGGTAGGTTAACATTTAAATCAGCAGACTTTGAGTAAAGCAGAGTATCCCTCATAACGCGGGTGGGCCTCATCACATCAGTCGAAGGTCTTAAGAGCAAAGACTAAGGTCCTCCCCAAGAAGAGGAAATTCAACCCCCAGAATGCCACATAGAAATTCTGCCTATGTTTTCAGTCTTTGGACTCAAGATTGTGGTATCATCTTTTATCCAAATTTTCAGCCTGCTCCTATGCCCTGGAGATTTCAAACTTGCCAACTCCAAAAACTGTGGGAGCCAATTCCTTAAAATGAGGTGACCAGATTTTAACATTGGTAAAGTGGGACACCGTTGATGGGGGAAGGGGGGGGTGTGACAACAATGCAAACTTTGATAAGCAGTTCTCAATAATCAGTTCTCAACAATTATTTGTTATTATTAAAGTTTAACATTATAAAATTAACAAAAATAATATAAAACGCATATCCTGGCAAAATAGCCACATGGTGGCCGAAAACCATATATTCCTTTCCTGTTCTCCCGTGTTCCCTAGTTTGTCATGCATTCTTTCCAAAAATCGGGGCTTTTTAAAAATGCCGCAGGACACAGGACAAATTGTTAAAAATTGGGACTCTCCCCGCCAAAAGCAGGATGTCTGGTCACCTTACTCTGGGAGGGGGGGCCCCTACTTGTTTGTTCCAGACAGTCTGACTCCTTTTGAGCTAATTGTCCTTGCCTAGAAGCAAGGGAGGGAGCCAGTCTCCTTCTGGTACCGATTCCACCTGGGCAACCTTGCCCAGGAGGGGAGAAGGGAATTTACATTAACCTTTTGATTTCCAAATAAAGTTACATTAACCTCTTCATTCCCAAATGGAATTATATTAGCCTTTTCAGCAGCTGCATATATTCCCTTCCCATTTTCCCACTGTTCCCTAGCTTGTTGTGCATTCTTTCCAAAAATCGGGACTTTTTAAAAATGCCACAGGATGTGGGACAAATTGTTAAAAAGCAGGATGTCTGGTCACCTTACCTTAAAATCTCTCTGTCTCACTTTTGATCAGTCAACAGATCAATAGATAGATGATAGGTAGATTGATCCATTCGGTCTGTTTCTCTGGAGGTCCCTGACACATGCACATGTGACAAAGATTGCCCGAGATCAGCTTGAGTGACAGCACTGTGAGAATGGAAGACAGGCTAAGGGGAAGCCTGGCATGTGCCCCACGCCCGACTGCCAAGGGTGGGTGGGGAAATGTTAATTCGCCTCACACTGTATCTGGAGCCAGACACTAGTAAGGCGTCACCTGCCAGTGAAAAGAGGAATGTTGAGGGGGGCCCTTCTGACTAGAGCACTGGGGCGTGCAATCGTCAACGGTGTTAAAGAAAAACTGACGTGCACAGCCCAGGGAGTCCTTTTCACTGGTCTCTCCCATGTTCAGGAAGCAGTTAGCCAATACCTTATGACTCTCATCTTTTTTTTTTTTTTTTTGAGACAGAGCCTCAAGCTGTCCCCTTGGGTAGAGTGCCGTGGCATCGCAACTCACAACAACCTCCAACTCCTGGGCTCAAGCAAGTCTCCTGCCTCCGCCTCCCAAGTAGCTGGGACCACAGGCACCCACCACAACTCCTGGCTATTTTGTTGTTGTTGTTGCAGCCATCATTGTTGTTTGGCGGGCTGGGGCTGGATTAGAACCTGCCACCTCTAGGTGTATGTGGCTGGAGCCTTAGCTACTTGAGCCACAGGTGCCAAGCCACAACTCTCATCTTTATTCCCTTACGATTTTTGTCAGCTCTTTTGAGGTAATTTTTATTTTTTTTTTTAGAGAAAAACTACTGATTTTATTTCATTTGACATTCTATAAGGACCATATATAATTTTTAGATGATAAAATTCACTAATCTTAATTATACAATTTGATGAGTTCTGACAAATGTGTGCAGACTTGTCACCATCACCACACTCACAGTATAGAACATTCCAGCACCCCCAAAAGTTCCCTCATGCCCCTCTACAGTTAATTCTCTCCCCAGCCCCACCACCCCTGGCAACCACTCTGCTTTCCATCACTGTAGTTTTCCTTTCTAAAATCTTTCCTGCAAGTGGGATCATATAATATGTGCTCTGTGCCTAGCTTCCTTCACTCAGTATTATAGTTTTGAGGTTCGTCCATATGGTCACAATAGTTCATTCCTTCAGTCTGCTGCGTAGTGTTCTCGTGCATGGATCAACCAAATCTGGGTTCCATCTACTCGTTGGGCATTCTGGTTGTTTCCATTTTTTGTCTGTTATGGAACAAAGTTGCTATGAACACTCAAGTACTGGCCTTTGTGGGGACATATGTTTTCATTTCTTTGGGGTAAATACCTAGGAGTAAGATTGCTAGATCATACGGTGAGTGTATACATGTATTTAACTCTGTAAGAAACTGCCAGACTGTATTCCAAAGTAGCTACATGGGCTTTTAATGAACAACAGGAGAAAGTGGGGAAAGGAGTCAAAAACTTTCTGACAGTCATTTAGTGAAAAGCAATGAGGGAAAGGCTTAAAGGAGGAAGCGAGATCTGAGGTTAGAATTGGCCTCCCTGTCTGTGTGCTATTCTTTTCCATTGGCCAGATTATCAAGAGGTGATTGTACTTCTTTGAATTAACATAATGTGGCACAGGTATGACAATTCTCTGACCTTGAATTCAAGTATCTCAGGAAAAATGCATCTTAACAATGTTCTTTGGATCCAATTAACTTTGACTAGGTGCCCACATTCCTCAGGTTGGAGGGAAAGTCGACCTCAGTGATTCTTAGGCTTCTCTCCCTATCTCCAGAGAAGTGGGAGGGGGCCAGCATCTAGTCTAGGGCAAGGTGACCAGATTTTAACATTGGTAAAGTGGGACACCAATGGGGGGGCGGGGCCTGGGGGCAGGGCCTGATAACAGTCAAACTTTGATAAGCAGTTCTCAACAATTATTTGTTATTATTAAAGTTTAACATTATAAAATTAACAAAAATAATATAAAACGCATATCCTGGCAAAATAGCCACATGGTGGCTGAAAACCATATAGTCCCTTCCTGTTCTCCTGCGTTCCCTAGCTTGTCATGCATTCTTTCCAAAAATCAGGGCTTTTTTAAAATGCCACAGGACACAGGACAAATTGTTAAAAATTGGGACTGTCCCACCAAAAGCAGGACGTCTGGTCACCTTACTCTAGAGAGGGGGGGTTACATGTTTGTTCCAGGCAGTTTGGCTCTTTCTGAGCTAATTGTCCTTGCCTAGAAGCAAGGAAGGGAGCCAGTCTCTTTCTGATACCAATTCCACGTGGGCAACCTTGCACATCTGGGACAGCAACTGTCCCGTCCTTAGGTCACTTGCCTGTGCTGGAGATCACTAATGTATCTCTGCCATTCCTGGAGAACTAATGACCACGGTTCCCTTTTGCTCTACGTAGTTCCAAATGTCAAGCAGCCCTAAGGAATATTTGACAAGCCTGGAGATCTGTGACCAGCTACCCTTGAGGCTTTGCCACCCTGGGAGCAGAATATAGTTCCCAAAGGGGTGTGTAAATGAAACCCAGGGGGAAAGGAGTCTTGGAAACAACTTCTCTTTTCCATCCAATGAACTTCAGTTGGAGAAGAGAAACATAAAAGGAGAAAAAACATAAATGAAAACTCCAAAAATTATCCTGTCGCTACAAAGTCATGTTTGTAATGAAGCTAATAGCAATTGGTATTCTTGAAGGCTGACAAAATGAATATACACAATGACTGGAAATATTGATACCACGTGGAAAGGACTGTCCTGAGTCTGGATACAGTTGCCTTTGCTGCCCTCCCTAAACAGTCATCTGGTTTCCGGGTCAGAGCTAGCGAGGCCAGGCTGAGCTGGCACCAGTGGTTGGGCTTGCCATCCTTGGAGCTTCTCCACACATGGCCGGTGCCACAAGCTGCCCCTGAGCTCCTGGTGAGGCCAGGCCTCAGCTAGCAACAGTGAGTGTTGCTCTCGGCGCCTCTGTGGGGGCCCCTGCCTGGCCATACTCAAGAGGATGCCCCTCCTTCCTCACAGCTTGGGACGAGTAGGCCTCAAAGGGGTGACAAAGCAAGCAAAGCAGAGTTTCCCCATCTGGGCCTTCCTCTGGAACGTTCCAGATATTCCCACTTGCCTTTCTTTCCTAGCTCACTCCCTTGGTCCAAGTTGCCATAAGTCCTGATTCTGGAGGGCTCAGATCCTGCTGGAGAAAAGTGGCAGTGAACCCTTCCTGACTGTGGGAGAGGGGAGAGGTGGGGGTCAGAAGGCCTAGAAGGAAGACAGGGAGAACAGGGTTTTCAGGGTGAGGTGGTAGAGAGTGAGGGTGCAAAGAAACAAAAGAAAACACTTTGCTGTTTTTACTAAAACTAAATTATACCATGCCAGACTCTCCATCATGTACTATCTATCTAAATTCACACACACAC
The DNA here is from genome assembly GCA_963574575.1 of Galagoides demidoff. Classification (NCBI taxonomy): domain Eukaryota; kingdom Metazoa; phylum Chordata; class Mammalia; order Primates; family Galagidae; genus Galagoides; species Galagoides demidoff. The sequence goes on along the minus strand of CAUYQV010157877.1, from coordinate 1,747 downwards.
ACACACACACACACACATATATATATATATATATATATATATTTAATGTGTTTAATTGAGGGGTAAAAAAAGCAAGAAAAGTGTTTGCATATTGACTTCTGAGAGACAAACTGTGCAGTTATCTCTGGAAGAAGGGATGGAGGACCTGGCAGGTGATGAGAAAGAGGCTTTCCTGGAGCGTGGGGCTGGGAGCAGGGTGTGTTGTGGCAGGCATCCATTTCTTCCTTCCCCTAGTAAATGTGTCTACCCCCTGAGCTTGGCAGGGGAGGAAATCTCAGGCCAGTATGACACCGTCTCTGCCCTCCGGAAGTTCAGGAGAGCAAAGGTGTTGGCAAGTAACCCCAAAACCAGATGGATGTCATTGAGTAGCATGATAAGCTCAGTGTCCCCAGGCATTCAAAGGCGGGGACAATACTGGTCAGGGATGGAGGACTTTAACCCATGAAGCACAGGAAGCAAGGAGACTGGCCATTGGTGTCCTATCAGGTCAGAGTGGTGTAGGCTATGGCTGGAAGGTCAGAAGTGGCTGGCTGACCCCCACAGCAACGGTGAGGAAGTGCACCAGTGAGTCAGAGGGCTGGGAGAGCTTGGAGTACTTGGGTTCTTTTCTTGCTGGAGATGGGAGCCGCTAAGTTCTGGAGCATACCATCCCATCAGAGCTGTGCTCTGGAAACACACTAGTGACAGTGTGTGACAGGAAGCCAGCAGGGAAATGATCACAATCTTTGAGGCAAAGGGGAATGAGGGGAGAAGTGGGATGGGAAGAGAGGAGTGACAGAGAGGTCACACTTGGTGCTGCTTGGACAGGGAGATTGCGATGAGGGCTCAGTCAACCCACAGCATTGTCACTGGGGACCGGGAAGACAGATGGAACAGCTGGTTGGATGGGCCTCAAAGACTGCAGGTTCCATCTTGTGCAAGGTGCTTTTATTAGCAATAAAAAACTCCAACTAACAAAATGGAGTTGACATAATCCAACTCATGCCAACTTCAACAAAATTGAGACTGTGTTAGCCTGCATCACAGAGCCAGACACCCCAGGGCTAGTGTCCGCCGTGTCCACCTCCTGGTTCTGCTTTCTTTGTGCCGCCTTCAACCTCAGGTAGGACCCCTGACATGGCAGCAGTGTGGCCCCAGCAGCTGAGCTGATATTCATCCAGCTGTGTGTCCTCATGAGGGGCCAGCACTTCTCCTTTCTGGCTGGTCTGAGGCCTGAGCCCATCTCTGGGTCACAAGCCGTTCTTAGAGCAGTGAGCAGGTCACATATCCCTGAACCTCCTGGACAGAAGGGAGGGGCCATCCCGAGAGAACCCTGGGCTGTCACCAGGAGGAGGAGGAAGGTTTGCTGGGTGTACCACAGACATCTGGCGGAGAGGTCTGGAGCTGAGGGGACAGGTGAGAGCAGAGGGGAAGCCCTGGGAGGGACTGAGGTCACACGTGGGGGGCCACCTAGAGTCCTAGGAAAGAGACAGGACAAACTGGGGAAGAGAGAGTCAGAGAGTAAGGGGTGACACTCAGAAGAAGTAGGTGAGAATCCGTCCTGCCATCAGGGATGGAGGCAGTGGTCAGCCTGCCCAGGTCGGGAGGGTGAGAGTGAAGACAGGCGGGTTTTAGTTGAGATTATCTGCAGAGGGCAAGGTGTGGGCAGGGCTGGTTTGGGAGCCTGGGCTGCAGACGTGCAGAGCAGCCCCTGTGGAGACTGCGGGACAGCAGGGTGAAGGACAGTGATGACAGCGATGCAGGGAGC
>CAUYQV010157876.1:0-10724 GCA_963574575.1 Galagoides demidoff | reverse complement strand
ATTGAGCCACAGGCGCTGAGCCAGAAAAATGTATTTCAACTCCATCTAAATAAATGTAAAAGATGTAAACTCTTCATCTTTTTTAATGGCTGAATAATATTCCATTGTATACATATACCACAGTTTGTTGGTCTATTTGTGGGTTGATGGGCACTTAGGTTGCTTCCACGACTTGGCAATTATGAATTGAGCTGCAATAAACATTCCAGTGAAAATGTCTTTGCAGTAAAATGATTTTTGTTCTTCTGGGTAGATACCTAGTAATGGGACTGCAGGGTCAAAGGGAAGGTCTGCTTTTAGATCTTTGAGGATTCTCCATACTTCCCTCCAAAAAAGGCTATATTAGTTTGCAATCCCACCAACAGTGTAGTAGTGCTCCCTTCTCTCCACATCCATGCCAGCATCTGGTGTTTTGTGACTTTGTGATGTGGACTAATCTTGCTGGGGTTAGGTGATATCTCAGAGTGGTTTTGACTGCATTTATCTGATGATTAAAGATGATGAACCTTGTTTTGTGTGTTTGTTGGCCACTCATCTGTCATCCTCGGAGAAATTTCTGTTCAAATCTCTTGCCCAATTAGGCTCGGTGCCTGTAGCTCAGTGGCTAGGGTGCCAGCCACATAAACTGGAGCTGGGAGTGTTCAAACCCAGCCCGGGCCTGCCAAACAACACTAACTACAACCAAGAAACAGCTGGACGTTGTGCCTGTAGTCCCAGCTCCTGGGGAGGCTGAGGCAAGAGAGCATTTGTTAAATGAGGATTCTTTTCTCCATTGCATGTTTTTGTTAGGCTTATCAAAGATTAAATGACAATTATGTGGCTGGGTTCATTCTAGATTCCCTATCCTATTCCATAGATCTACACTTCTATTTTTGTGCCAATACCATGCTGTTTTGATCACTATAGCTTTGAAATATAACCTGAAATCTGGCAACATGATGCCTCCAGATTTGTTTTTAGTTTTCTGAGAACTGTATTTGCTATTTAGGGTTTTTTCTGGTTCCATATGAATCCAAATGCTATTTTTTCAAGTTCTTTAAAGTATGACATTGGTGCTTTGATGGGGATTGCATTAAATCCATAGATTGCTTGGGGTAGTATGGACATTTTAACAATGTTGATTCTTCCCAGCCATAAGTATGGTATGTTCTTCCATTTGTTGACATCTTCTTCTATTTCCTTTCTCAAAGTTTTATAATTCTCTTTACAGAGATCTTTCACATCTCTTGTTAGATACATTCCCAGGTATTTCATCTTCTTTGGTGCTATTGTAAAAGGAATAGAGTCTTTGATTTTATTCTTGGCTTGATAATCATTGGCATATACAAAGGCTACGGGGGTGGCACCTGTGGCTCAGTGAGTAGGGTGCTGGCCCCACATACCAAGGGTGGTGGGTTCAGACCTGGCCCCAGCCAAACTGCAACAAAAAAATATCCAGGCATTGTGGTGGATGCCTGTGGTCCCAGCTACTCAGGAAACTGAGGCAGGAGAATTGCCTAAGCCCAGGAGTTGGAGGTTGTGTGAGCTGTGATGCTACAGCACTCTACCAAAGGAACAATAAAAATAAAACAAAAAAAAGCTACTGATTTGTGGCTATTGATTTTGTATCCTGAGATGCTGCTATATTCCTTGATCACTTCTAAGAGCTTTTTAGTTAAGTCCCTGGGGTTTTCCAGGTATAAGATCATGTCATCTGCAAAGAGGGAAAGTTTGATCTCCTCTGTCCCCATTTGGATTCCTTTGATCTCCTTCTTTTGCCTGATTGTGATGGCGAGGACTTCCAACACTATGATAAGTAGCAGTGGAGTAGAAACACTTTGAGTTTACTCCATTCAATATTATATTGGCTATGGATTTTCTGTAGATAGCCTCTATTAGCTTAAGGAATATTCCATCTAAGCCTATTTTCTTTATTATTATTATTATTATTATTAGAGACAGAGTCTCACTTTATTGCCCTTGGTAGAGTGTCATGGCATCACAGCTCACAGCAACCTCTAACTCCTGGTCTTAGCCGATTCTCTTCAGCCTCCCGAGTAGTTGGGACTACAGGCGCCCACCGCAATGCCTGGCTCCTATTTTCTTTTTTTCGAGACAAAGTCTCACTATGTATACCTTTTGATAGAGAGCTGTCATGGCATCACAGCTCAAAGCAACCACAAACTCTTGGACTTAAGTGATTCTCTTGCCTCAACCTTCCAAGTAGCTGGGAGTACAGGCACTCACCATAACCCCCAGCTATTTTTTGGTGGTTGTTGTCATTGTTGTTTAGCAGGCTCGGGCCAGGTTCGAGCCCACCAGCCCCTCTGCATATGGCCAGTGCCCTAACCACTGAGTATAGGCGCCAAGCCTAAGCCTATTTTCTTGAGTGTGTTTATCATAAAAAGATGCTGGATATTGTCAAAGTCTTTTCTGCATCAATTCAAAGACTCATATGATCTTTGGTTTTGATTCTACTTACATTTATAGATTTGCATATGTTGAACCAACCTTGTGTCTCTGGGAAGGACCTAATATTTAAAGGAAGTTAGTGTTGAGGATATTCAGATAGAAAAGGCAAGAGATTAAAGAGGTTAGGAGAGTCAAAATAATTTTTTTTAATTTTTTTTTTTTTTGAGACAGAGTCTCACTACGTCACCCTTGGTAGAGTGCCATGGCATCACAGCTCACAACAACCTCCAACTCTTGGGCATAAGCAATTCTCTTGCTTCAGCCTCCCAAGTAACTGGGACTACAGGGGCCCGCCACAACGCCCAACTATTTTTTGGTTGTAGTTGTTATTATTGTTTGGCAGGCCCAGGCTGGATTCGAACCCATCAGCTCCAGTGTATGTGGTTGGTGCCCTAGCCACTGAGCTACAGGTGCCGAGCCCAAAATAATTTTTATTAGTGTGCTGTAGAGATTCCTTTAAAGTGGCTATTTTTGAGTCATTCTGTCTTTTGGAAGCCTCTGTATACTGATCCAAACAATGTCTGAGTATCTCATTATTTCTGAGGCATTAAGGATCCCCTTTTTAAAAAATGTACTAATAGATGAATAATTTCAGCTAGAACATTGTGGCCACTACAACTCCGAGCTGAGATGCACCCATTTCTTTAGAAAAGCACAGGCTCTGAGCCCATAGTTTCTGAACATAAAATCAGCTAGAGTTCCAGATGAAAGATGGCAGGTGCCTTAGCTACTGATGAACACATAGTACCCCAACCTTCTAAACTTTTACTTGACCCCTCCTCCTAGACTCTATTTCCTGTCAAACATCTTGTCCGACCTCCCAATCCCTATCTGGATTCAAGATGTAGTCTGGAAGCCAGTACACGAAACTCAATCTAGTCCAGTTCCTGGCAAACACCTGGTTTCAGCCTAGTAAAAATTCTAATGGTTCCAACATAGGAGGAAAAAACAGACGATATCAACCCCTGTCTATGGCTTACTGTATGCCTGTGAAGTTAAGCTACAATTATCCTCATTTACAGATGAGGAAAGAGAAGAAGGAAAAGAGGCCAGATGACTTACAACAGTCGCAGGGCCTGGTGAAACTGGCAATTGGAGGTTTGGGTTGTTTGCAAGCTTGGCGCACAAGCCAGGGATGTGACCCAGAGACATCGGGGTCCTGGGTTGCGTTCACAGAGGCACGGGGCTGCACTCCTCCTTCCCTCCCATGTAACCTCAGACCAGCCCTGAGCTCCAGTTGGGGAAACCAAGATCCAGAGAAGTCAGTGATCTGCCAGAGGTCACACAGTGAGTCAAGGCAGAGCTGGACCCCAAGAGCTAGATCAGTGACCATAGCCTCCTAGTCCAGCCCAGCAAGGACCAAGCCCTATACACTAGAATAGGAGGAGCAAAGAAGGGGGAAAGCTTGGTTTCAGGGCAAACTACAAACTCCACTCCTGAGCCCCTCAAGGCAGGGGAAATCAATCCCACACCTGACCTTGGACCCTTGAGCCCTTAGACCTTCAAAATACTTGCTTTAGACAGCAGTGCCCTCGTGTGGCTACAGCTGGCAACTACACAAAGTCACAGGTTGCCTCCCTCAAAAGGCCATTTCATTCCCCAGTGTGGCACCCCTTCTACAAGGCTTCTTACACTTGGAGCCTCAGAAATAGAAAAAACAGCCATTCTTGGAGTTGAGGGGAGGTGACAAGACCATGGACTGAGCACTGGATTGAGAATCAGGAAGTCAGATAAAGCCTCCATGTTTGGGTCTCAAACTCATCTGTATAAAAGGCCAAAACATCTATCCCACCTTAACTGTTTAAGGCTTTCACAAGGACCCAAGGAATCACAGACATAAAAGTGCTCTGTGCAGCACTGTGACCAGATAAAGGGTTACATAAAAACCGTGTGAGAAATACACATTGCAAGGTGTCCAAAAGATCAGGAATGCAGGTGGTTCCCCATCGCTGGCAGCCTCCAACACTGCATCTTTGGTGCAGACGTAGTAGCAGTGAACAAAGGCGTGGCCAGATGAGGGGGTGGGCACGGAGCCCAGAGTCCAGTCTGCTCCATGAAACTCAATCCTGCAGATGAAGGGGTCTGCCCTATGAGCTAGAGGAAGAAGCCACCCGCCTAGACCTGATCTGATCCCAAAACCCAGAACCTCCAGTTTCCCCATTTGTGTGATGGGGATAACCACATTTTCTCCAGGGCTATTGTTGCAAAAACAGTTGTCACAACATATAAACAAAACATCTCCTGGGTGGCTAGCACAAAGTCAGTTCACAATAAAATGGCATGTAAATTTCTTTGCATAATGAGGCAAGGACTGTTTTGTTCACCAAAACCTGTGCATAGCAATTGACATTAAATGGAAAAATTGACAGATAGCATTTGTTTGAAGCTACATTATTTAATCCCCACAACCAACAATGGATGTAGCTAGTCTGTTTCCCCCTTTTACAGAAAAGGAAACTGGATCTCAGAAATCATCCAGGTTAAAACGAAAATAAAAAGGCAGTCAGGATTAAACTCTGAATCTATCCAACTCAGAAGCGTCCTCATGTCTCAAAGACAGGAACAGAGATGGCAATCACATTTCTAACCTTGTTCCCTGCTATGCTACCACTTAAAAAACACAAAAACATTTCATAAATACTTAGAATAAAAGGAGAGAAAGAAACCTGGAGTACAAAGCTCAAGTATAAATAGGCCAGAAGGGAAGCGTGAGTGCCTAACAAGCACCAGGCACATGACGTTTGTTGATTAACTTTGGTTTTATCAAAGTTCTATGAAGGACCACTCCAACCTTTCAGGAGAAACGAGGGCTCAAACAGGCTTTTGAGGATTCCACTTTTCCAAGGGTATAGGCAGTAAGTACACAGGCAAAGCAAACCCAGGTCTCCAAGCCTGAGGTCTTGGCAAGGGCCTGGCAAACTTTATAGCCATAACTTCTCATGGCATGACAGAAGCACTTTTCATACTTTTTGTCAATTTCCAGCAAGGAATTTGGTGAAAGATGGTGAACTAACTTGCCTAACTGCACACACTGAGTGGTGGGACCCACGTATGACTCTGGAGCTGTGATGATCAGTGCTACTCAACACCTGCTTGGTGCCACCTCTGCAGGCGCCATGAGGGCTCACTGTGGGGCAATGCTAGCGAGGCAAGGCCCCCAATCACAGCTGGTGAAACAAAATCAGGTTCTGGACCAGGTAACCGACATTTTTCAGCTTCCTTTTCTGCCCTTCATTCCTGAGACCACAGGGCCTGTTAATGATAGACCCATACCAGTAAGAGGACTCTGTGAAGTTCCTTTAGCAACTCGTGAACTGGTGTGGGATCCCACCTGGCCTTTCAGGTCAGGCCCATTCTGTAGTTGCCAACACTAAGCCAAGTCTCAGTAGCAGTTTTTGCCAATGCTGCCCCTGCAGCCAAGATGGCAGGTGGGCAACCACAGGCCTGGGTGACAGGGACCATGGTTGAGCTCCAGCTGCCTGGACCTCAAGCTAGAAGAGGCTCCTAATCTGAGGAGATGGGTGAGCTAGGATACTGCTTAGCAGGGTGCAGGCAGAAGTGGCCCAACAGGAAAGGGAAGATAACACTGCAATACAGACACCCACCTCACCGTGGAAAAGTAGATAGAGACATCTATAGTTCAGGAGATTTGAACCTAAACCCGAGGGCTCACCAATGCAGCACAGGTCTGAAAGGTGAAAGCAAATGAATGAAGAGCCACAGGCTGGACCACAGGGCACAGGCTTTTAGAGGATTGGTACACAGATACAGGACCTGAGGAAGTGAATTTTCTGATTTTTCAAAGTCTAAATCTGGATTTTTAGGTGCAATATCTCAACTTTGAAAGCACTGGGCAGGCTGAAACCAACATCTTCAGTCAAATTGGGTTTAAGAGCCATCAGTTTAACACCTCTGCTCTATTCCAAATTTCTTGCCTTCCCACAACAAAACAGCAGAGAGAAAGAGGCACAGGTGAGACGGGGCTGGGCTATCCAGGGACACTACATGTGGGGGGGGGGGGGCCTAGAGTGTTAAAATAAAGCACAAACGCAGATTCCAAAGTTCTGTATTTTTCAAAATAAAGATCACACATTGTTTAGAGACAATCTACACAAGAGTTACAAAAAATAGTTGCCCAGGCATAAGCATACACAGGTTTGTTAATTATACACATATGGTTACAAGTGTGCTTGCAAAAAAGTTCATTGGAAATATACACAAGGCTCTGGAAATGTACACCGTGTAGTGTTACAATTCTATATTCAAACAAGGAAATTGACAGTATGTTACATTCACTTACAAGTAGACAAAATGCAAAATACAGTTCATCTTCTGTACAAAAAGGAAGGGCAATTCACACTTTACAGGTGAGGGGCTCTGATTGTAAGGAAAGCTCGGGCAGGGCTGAACTTTTGCACGTCCTTTTGACTGTCACAAAATAAGCAAAACATTACTTTTTTAGGATTAAAAAAAAAACCCACTAGTTTGAACCAAATCTTGAATATAACATTTAGAAAGAATCTTGCTATACTCTGACTAGATGACAAATAAAACCAAGCTATTTTTTTCTTTTTAAACATTAACTAGGCTGTATAAAGAACATTTATTCCTTCAAAAGAAAAAAATTTACTTCTGGTTGAAATTACAATTTACAATATACAACACTATATGCTACGACCATAAAAGGTGAGAATATACACTGAATGCACAGGGCTGGCTAATTTTCTTTTCTTACCAAAAAACGTGTTTATGTTGATTCAAACTTCTCCACATTTACATTACAGGTATACAAATGTACAATTGTACAATCAAAAGTATGTTCGACTACTAGGGTACATTATAGATACAGATTAGACATCAAAACAAGAAAATACTACAAATTTGTATATATGCAAAGTCTACACCAAGTATACACTATATATTTATAGAAGCAAGACCAAAAGCAGAGTTGGATTTTTTTTTCCTCATGCTAAATAATCAGATTTTGCCTTTCAATGTTAATAGAAAAGAATTCAGTAGGCAGTAAACAATCACACCCACCCGGCCTTGACACACCTTCTGGATGCTCGTGTCTCCTCCTCACAAAACAGGCTGTACTATCTTCTTCAGCAGAATATAGTCTCCCAAAAAAGCAATTTTTAGAAGGTTCATAAACAATATCATAAACTGAAGCTTTAGCAACTCTGAAATGTTTTTCATTTTATTTATATATATATATGTATATATATATTTTTATAAACAGTGTTAAATGCCAGTTCAGGGTCATTTAACTAAAATTCAAACTTCTCACTTTTTTTTGATTGTTTTTGTTTTTTACTAAAATGAGGAGGTGGGGAGGAGCTATTTGCAAAACTTGCCGGCCAGGCAAATGAGTTAAAAACCTTTTTTTTTTTTTTAAACATTTTTTTGTTAAACCAACCACCCTGAAAGTTTCCATACATGGAATATAGATACAACAAGGAACAAAATATGTGGCCTCCCATGTACATTGGTTACCTATGTACAAGTATCCTATACACCAGTAAAACAGCAGGGCAATTAGTCAATTAAAAAAAATAATTAGTACATGTTATGTGTAATAAAATTAAATTTACAAAGGCTTTTCCATTCATGGATTTGATTCCTTTTTTGGAGGAGGGAGTAATCCTGGAGCAACCATTTGCCCATTTCAGCTTCTAAACTAGAACATTTCTGGTTGCTGGTTGGATCTGCCTGTGGGCCAGTGAGGTCAGCGGGAATGAAGGAACAGGGTGGCACTGCCTCAGATAATACCATTAGGTGGGCCGCAGATAGGCCCTAAGTCAACACCATTCTTCATGTAGTATTTCTCCAGCTTGGCCAAAATGTGCTTGCCGTAAGTGTACTTGCGAAGAGTTGCGATGTGGGGCCGGATCTGGGGAGGAAGGACAGTGTGTGTTACATGGGCCTGAGAAGAGACTTGGGCAGACTCCTGGACACTGTGTCACACAAACATACATGCTCTAGACCAATCTCTTTCAACTGGTTTGACCAAGTTTCATGAATTCTAGCCCCTTAGTGACCCATCAGATAAGGAGAGTAGCTCCTGTTCTGAGTGCTGAAAACAGGAGGTCTGGGCAGCAACAGGCCACTCAGGACAGCACATAGAAAAAGTTTATCCTAACTGACAAAAATGCACTGCCCACCCCCCACCAACTGCACAGTCTCCCAGCAGACACCTGTATAGGTCCCTTGGCTCCACCCAAAGCAGTGGGGGCTCATTTCTGAGCACCATGAACATTTTAAGCTCATCACCTAATACTGTCTCCCCAGGTCACAGTGGATCACAAAAAGCTAATAAGGACAACAATAAACACAATAGACATATAAGCTGGGTGTGATTATCCCCATTTTACTGATGAAAAAATAAAAAAATGAAGGCAAAGAGTATTCAAGTCACTCAGCCAAGGTCAAATGGCTATTAAAGGATAAAATAGGTATTTGAGTCCAAATTGTCTGGCTCCTCTAGAAACTTGAGTTTCTTTCTTCACCCCATTTGATTGGGGAGGGTGAGGGGTGAGAGTGGACAGGCCAGGAGAGCACAGAACCAGATGAGGTGCCAACCTCCAGCCCATTTCTACAAGCATTCTTTTCTATTCTCCCCTATGTGGGCTGACTCATGTAAGTCCTATGCATCCCAGACAACTCAAAGAGGTGCTTCCTTTTTGGAAGGCTCTTTTCTGTGAACTCCCAGAGCAGTCCACATACCTCACTATGTTCACAATGTTTTGCCAAACTATCAATCTTTCCACAGACAGTACAGGGTGAGGGTTTACTAACCCATTTCCCCATCCAAACTTACACTTGCTTACACAAACACACCGGGCAAGTGTGCCAGAGTAGATGAAATGAATATTTTCTATAGATTGAGAGCTCCTGAGAACAACAATTTTTGTCAGTGTAACTATAACCTCAAAGCAAAGAAAGGTCAACAGATCTAGAAACTATTTCATCCTGCATAGCCCCTACCTGGTATTACATTCCCAACTGAGAGACTATACAAGAAACTGACATACAGTCCTTAGTCCTAACTCTGAGCTGTCTGAACCAGATAACTTGCCTGACCTCCCTAAACTCATATATTAAAAAAGAATGCAATAATGTTACGCTTTTCATTTGGGTTGTAGTTAAGGACCATGCACCTGGCTAATGTTTTTATCAGTAGAAGTTGAGGTTCAGGATCCCCTTACTTTTGGGTAGATCTCCTAAAAAACAAAGCAAAATCAAATTCATTTCCCTGAGACCAGCTGACTAATGAGTTCACGCACTTAATTCTCTACCAGACTAGACATAAATAAAACAAAAAACCTAAACACACACACACACATATACACACGAAAATATACTGCTAAGCTCAAATTTTTATTTGATTTAATGGAAGTGAAAGGTAATCAACCTGCTCTCTCCCCTAGTGCTTCCTGCGCTAAAGAGGATATCAAGTGATAAAAGAGCTGAAAAACTAAGAGGATTCTTAGAACTCTTCCTCCTTCAACTCCCTCAACCCACCACTTCCACACCCTGCTGATTCCAGCTCCATCATCATAGGCTGACTTCACTATTTTACCAGCCTCCGCTCCTCCCATTAGAATGTCTACTCGGCAGCCAGGACAACTCTGAAATGAAACTGTGACTTTGTAACCACACTTCTGCCCTAGTTAACTTGCTTTACTTCTTTTTCTTTTCTTCTTTTTTTTTTTTTTTTGAGACAGAGTCTCACTTTGTCACCCTCAGTAGAGTGCCATGGCATTACAGCTCACAGCAACCTACAGCTCTTGGGCTTAGGAGATTCTCTTGCCTCAGCCTCCCAAGTAGCTGGGACTACAGGCGCCCGCCACAACGCCCAGCTATTTTTTTGTTGCAGTTTGGCCAGGTCCGGGTTTGAACCTGCCACCCTTGGGATGTGGGGCTGGCACCCTACGCACTGAGCCACAGGCATAAAATAGTGAAGCCAGCCCATGATGCTTTACTTCTTCAAATGTGGAGACCTGTGACCTGCTTCCAAGTCTTTATACATCATGTTCCCTTTTCTTGAATGATTCAACACTTTATTCAAAGGATATTCCCTTGGGAGCATTCTCTGTATCCAACTGCAATGGCCAACACCAGTGCAGTGTTTTGGCTTTGTTTGAATTGGAGGAGGTGGGTGTCTTGTCTGGCTCAGAACTTGAGTCCATAACAAAGATTCTCATTAGCGAACTTTGTTCTCAGTGAGGGCAAGTGGGTCATCACTGCCAGACATGGCCAACCAACCCCAC